>CM062236.1:31772438-31852541 GCA_031216185.1 Syzygium aqueum
TATAGATGTTAGGCGCATTTGCATTAATAGAATTTAGTGAAACTTATTTTCCTTTTATCTTTTTAATTTTTTAATTTTTATTTAAAAATCATTATAAAATTTTTAAAAAAAAAAAAGAGACAAAAGAGGGGAAGGCCATCAGCTTTCTCCCAGGGAATGCGCGTCCAGAAGGAGGGCTAGAAGGGAAAGAAGAAGTCAAATAGAAAATGACAAAAAAGAAGAAGTTTTTTTTCTTTCTTTGACTGACATGAAGTGCTCTGTCCCTTTGACCGTGCGGTCCATTCACCCAAAGGTCACGTTCTGCACATACAAAAAAAGGACGGAGGGGGACGGGGGGTGGGGTAAGGGAGAGGGGGGTGGAGTTTTTGGAAGGAAGAGTGAGCTCGAGAGAGCTGAAGGAGAAAGAAAAGAAGGGAGAGGTAAAACCGAGAGAGAAAACAAGGGAAAAGGGGGTTTAAGAAGAGAGCGCCCGGCTCCTCCACCGGAGAGGATCGCCGGAAAATCTCTTCCCCCCTCCCTGTGAGCCAGCCACCGTTGCCGGACGTCCACCACCTCCGGCCGTCGCGTTTCGCCTTGGTCTATCAAGAACAAAGAGGAGAAGGTTAGATGAGGGATTGAGAGTTTTTGGGGAAAAACCTGAGTGTAGGGAGCCCCCATCAGCCTAAAGAAGACCCCGAGGTGCCGCCAACAAGTCTCCAGCCGCCGTGTCGCCGCCGGTCAGTCACGAACAGGTCGGTGTCTTAGCTCCCCTGTTTTTGCTTTTCCCTTCCCCCGCCTCTCGGGTGCCGAGCACACCGAGTCTATTCGGTGGTCGCCCGGCACCACAAAAGGAGGAAATGTCTTTTTTCATCTCCAAGGACTGCTCCCAAACAGTTTTTATCAAAAAAAAAACCTTTGAATCCCGCTGAAATCCACTTAGAAACCCTTAGTTTTAGGCGCATCCCACCTGTTCGATGAAATGCCCGAATGAAAATCGAAACCGAAGTCACCGCGTCGACCCGTAAAAATCTTAGATTCACGTTTGTTTGTTCTGAGGTTGATGTTTGGTAACTGCTTCTGTGTTGTTTTTGTTTTTTTGCTTTTTTTGTGGCATATTTGTCGTATGTCCGAGTGAGCTATCGATGAAGCCATTGCCGGAGGGGCCATTCTCGTCATCGGAACGACGCCCGCGGTTTGAGGCCGCCCCCGTTAGTCCGCTATCTCTGTTGCTTAGTGTGTATGCTTATTTGCTTAGATTTAGTGCGTTTCTTTGGGGGCGGAAGGGTGGTGGCCGGATATCGAGTTTTTGTTCGTCAATGTCGTTTCGTGGTCGGAGTTAGTCGACGGTCGAGTAGCCACGTTGGCCGCCGACGGAGGTGGAGATGGTGGTGGTCGTCGGTGTCACCGGTGTGGGCCGAGCCGTCGGGCGGCGATGGCGCGCCTCCGGCGATGGAGTGATGAAGAGCTCTCGGTGAGGAACAGGGGAGGAATTCTGGGAAAGGCACGAAGAAGGGGACGAAGAAAAGACAAAAAAAAAAGAAAAGAAACAAAAGAAAAAAGAATAAAAAAATAAAAAAAGGAAATAAAAGGGGGATCCCGGGCGGATCCGGGTCAGGGTTGGTCGGATCGGGGACCCGGAATCTTTATTTTAATAATAAAATATTCAAAATTCAAAAAAATTAAAAATTCCAAAAAAATGTTAAAAGTCTGAAAAACATTAAAAAACATTAAAAATTCAGAAAATTAAAAAAAATTATTAAAAAATCCAAAATTAAAAAAAATCAGAAAATTTCAGAAAAATTCCAAAAAATCCAGAAGATTAGGAAATGTTCAGAAATCATTTTGGGCTTAATTTCACTAGATATTAGCATTTTTTTTCATTCTAGACTTAGTTTAAAACTTGTAAAAATTGAGAAAACCTTTGAAAATTTTCTCAAAAATCGGACAAGTAATGAAGGCTTTACTTTAGGGCTTTTGATTGTCTTTTCTTTTTTAGAAACGATGTTAGGTCGTTGGTTGTTATCTTTTAATACATTGATTGTTATCTTTTATTTTTAGAATGGTTAGGTGAAACATTAACTTTTTCGATAGGTTGCCCGGTACGTTAGTTCGCAAACATTCGCGTTTAGGTATCAAAAGGGCACTACTTATATCGCTAGTGTAATCAAGTTTCCGAATTTTAAAATCTCTGATTTTCGCACGTATCGAGACAACACTCCTGCGTCTCAATCAAGGTTTCTAGTCAGCCCTTGATCATGACTAGTGGCGACTTCAATGGAATGTATAGTTTAGATAATTCTCGTTATATAAGGTATGAAACTTGGGAGTGCCTCGGTCATTGGATTAATGAACCATTTGGTTCGTTTTTCAAACAAATCAATCGATGTTCGTATCTATCGACAAATACCTCTTGGCCTAACCGATCGGGACGGGTAGATCGCGACAAAAAGTGAGGATAGATTTGTTGTGTATGTAACCTATGCATATTTTTTTTGTTGAAAGTATGTTAAGGAAAAACACATTTAATGCCATTAAAAAAAATTCTAAAGTCAATAGTCCAGGATCTTGTTATTCCATATTAAAATAATAATACCCCATGAATTTGCTTTTCAATATCTCTGTAGTCGTGGGCTTTCAAAATCTCTCGTAACTTTCCCAAGCTCCGGTTGCCAAATCCTCACAAATGGGATTCTGTGGTCACTGGGGCACCGTTGTTAGTGGTAAATAACGGTACTGTTATATTAGCGTGACCCCATGTAAGTTAAATTCGTGGTAATTAGCTCTTTTTTTTATTATTATTCTTCTTGGTATATGCTCGTGTGAGTGTGAAACCCTCTCTCTCTCCCCACGCGTTTACTTTCCAATAATTAATCATATAATGTCTCCGCTCCCGAACACTTGCATATGTGTCTTCAGGAATTAAAGTTGCATCTCGACTCATACACAAATCTTTGATTCCACCTGGAATTTCTCTGTTTCTTTTGGGCTTCATATTCTCCCCACAATGGAACGAGATGATTATGACAAGCGTTGGTCTATGGAATGGCTCGTCCACATCGAGAGACGCCTCAACCGAGGCCTCGCTCACGATGCGAAGAATTTGCGGACCATCGGCAGAGTCCCTAGCAACTGGCGTGGAGTTCACAATAACGCATTCGATTCCGAAATGATACGCATCGGTCCCATCAGCATCAATGACGAGTTGTGGCATCGAGTGAAAGTCGTGGAAGAGCACAAGATGCGGTTTCTAAACCGCCTTCTGGGAGGGATGTTAGAGCGGTGGAGAAGCGGCGGAGATATGCCGAGGACGTCCGCCGAGGGGGAGACAGTGTCCGATGACCGTGAACGTAAAGAAGACGACGGCAGTGATCGGATTGCGAAAGCCGCGCTTTTGGATGACCTTGCGAAAGCCATGCGGATATTGGAGGAGGAAACGAGTGCCTCTTATTCGGTTGACAAACAGTATACGAGATACGACAACTATGTGACGACGATGGTTTTCGATGGTTGCTTCGTGGTCGAACTGTTGCGCCTTTACTACGACCTTGTCCACAACAAGGTACAGCGACATTCAAATATTAAACAATGTTCTTCATTTATCAGCTAAACTCTTTTGAGGAAATTAATTGCGGTCTATCTACAGCTTCTTGTCTATCCTTCAAACGGACAGATCCAAAAGAATATTCCATTAGAAGCTTAAAATACACGCTAAATTAGGCATTGATCAAACTTCTGTTGGTCTTAGCTTAATTGGTCGGTCGTTTTTTATTGCAGATCCCTGCGCGGGCAATTGAGGACGATCCGATCCTCACCAATCGCCAGATTCTAACAACCCTTGGACGCGACCTTCTATTGTTTGAGAACCAACTACCATTCTTCTTTCTCGAGAAACTGTACGAGCTGATCAACAACAAGAACAACATTGATCATCAACAAGCTGTGCCGCTGGAAGTACTCGCGGTCACCTTCTTCGACCCACTGTTACCCGGACACAATGCTGTCTCTAAGTTGGACACCAAAAAAACCAAGGCTCATCTGCTTGATGTTTTCCGATCTACCTTCCTCAAATCGGCGCGTGAGAAAGACGCCAAGAAGGAAAAGAATCGAGTCAACTCGCGGTTGAATCCCAATGGCAGTATGAGGGGCCTCGTCCGATACTTTGCATCGGAGCTTCAAGAGGCGGGCATGCAATTCAAGAAGTGGAAGGGCCACGACTTACTGGACATCGAGTTTGATCACGGCACTCTACGGGTCCCTCCGTTGTCCATCAACGACAACACCGTGTCTCTCCTTTTGAATTTCGTTGCGTACAAAATGAGCGTCGAACACCCCGAGCCCTTCTTCACGAGTTACTTCATTTTCTGGGACAGTTTGGTCAATAGCCCCAGGGACATTCAGATTTTCCGAAAGCACGGGATCATCAATCATGCGGGAAGCGAAAAGGCGGTGGCGGAACTGTTTATGAGGTGTAGAGAGGCCATTTACGATCTCGATCTGGGCTACTTGTACGACGAAATCAAGGAGGTGAATGATTATGGCGAGCAGTATTACGAAAGCAAGTACAGAGTCTGGTGGAGAAGCCTCATCCGGGAACGTTTCAGCAGTCCGTGGACATGCCTCTCTCTCTTTGCTGCCATTATCCTCTTGCTGCTTACCCTCCTCCAGACGTTTTACACCGTGTATGCTTACTATCGGCCGCATTAAGCTTTGTGCCTGTCATTCTATGACAACATGCGTTATTGGCTATGGCTGTTTAGCATTTGATGTTCTGTATTTGTCTGTCTTGGTTGCGTAGTGGCTTTACTTGGTAGAAATTGTGTTGTCGCTACATTTGAAAATTTCAGATTGCTGAGGTGTCGAATTCAATTTTACACTTTTTGGATCCATCGACTAAGATAAATAATGCCCGAGCAACATAACATGCTAGGATCGGGTATTATACGCCATTGTGGTACATAATCTGGTTTTGATATGGACATCGTGCCATATCAAAGAGGAGGTGCTAGGGACCCATTGTCCTATCCTCTTGATCCAATTACTCGAGCAAGGGTGAAACAATTCAAGCAAGCTGTTGGCATCATGATTCGAGATCTTTGGAGTGGAAGCGATCTTGGATCGGGACTTGAAGAATCTTGGACCTCTTGGCGCAACACGATCAAATTTGGTTAGTTGCAAATTCGCAGGTCCGATCCCGAATTCGGTGCTGCTTCTTGCTGTCTCCAGCGATGGCCACACACGTCTAGGGTTTTCCCAGCTCCAAACCCGATTGATTCAGCAGCGCTTCCGACGATGGACGGCAACAATATTCCCCTCCCCCTTCTCGCATTGTTCTCGCCTCGCCGGTGGTTTCCGCCCCCTCGGAGCTCAGAATAAGTGGTTTTCCAGTTCGTTATCTTGAGTTTCTTCTAGCGGTTCGCCTGAGTTCAGCTAGGTGAGATCGAGATTCGCCATGGCTAGCTCCGACGATGGAGAGAACAGCGAGAACCGCTGGACGCGACCAGACCGCGACGAGCCCGGCATTTAAGCAGATGCAAGTTCTTCTTTTCTCTCTGCAAATTGAAGAAAACAATCATTGCTAAACGATAACTGTCCATGAGTATCTACCACAACTCACGTTATAAGCAGGCATTTAAAAATTAAGTTGACATTATGTGCAAGTTTTCCCTGTATTTCAATTACAAGTCCACAACTATACACGAATGGCGATGCCACTGTATCATTAAAGGGGGCAAAAGTGTACAGAAGAGTCCTCACATCGTTGACAATTTTGCGCAAACGTTTTTAAAGACATCAAGTGCATTTTCACCAATCAGTAATCATATTTATTCTTACATCCCATTTTTTGCATTTCTTTCCTTTATAAAGATACATGGAAAAAGTTACATTTTTTTATGAAGTTTGGTAAAATGTCGTTATACAAGTAGTTAACTGGATTAGGGGTGAGCGGTTCCAGGTTCCGGTTCGGTTCCGCTTGGAACCTGGAATCTACCATCGGGTACAGATTCCTCATTTTTTAGAACTTGGAACCTACCCGTCAAAACGTGGAACTTGGAACCTACTCTGTCACAGGTTCTAGGGTCGGTTCCAGGTTCCAACAGGTTCTTTTTTTTAATTTCGTTTTTAATTAAACAAAACGAAAATAAACGCAACAATGACTAGTTATTAAAAACAATATTTCGCTTAGTAGAAAGGGGATATTATCTAACAACCTAGATCCATTTATGCAGAATAGAAAACACCAAGAGTTCAGCATCATATAACTTTATTATCAATGGATCAATGCAAATATATTTAGTAGAATGATATTGTCAATAAAAGGCCAATCAGCAACACCAATAGCAAACCTCATTGATCTAGGAAAGAAACTTAAAACAATATAATAGTGGAGGAGGCAAAAACTAGCTATTTAGGACTCAATATTGCAAAGACATATCTTCTATACAAAAAGCAATAGAGGACATATCTCAATGTCGTAAAAGTATTTATACAGCTAAGCCCCCTTTGTGCAAGGCTTACTTTGCTGATGTTCAACTTAAAATCATTGGAAGGGATAAAACAAAAATAAATCAAAGGAAAACAATCCAAAGGTCCACCACTTAAGACATACATGTTTACTGTCAGAAATCTTCGTACTTTCGAACTACATAGACTGGGCTAGTGGCAGCCCCAGCACCAGTATGCAGTCAACATTGTAGGAAATGCAAAATAGACGAAGAGGAAACAAAACCTACCTCTTGCAGCATAAATCATTGCCAATTCCTGAAACCGAATATCATAACAGATGCCTATACCAATACGTCCAACATCTGCATAGAGCCAAACAGAAAAGAATAGAAAAGAAAACAACTCAGACAACATATAGACCAGAAGACTCAGGCAACTAAATGTTCCATACATAGTTACTTAAGGAAAGAAAAGTTACCTTGCAGTGATTGGCTTTCAGCACTCCAATGGAACCAAAAACACAGCAAGCGTTGTGTAATCAATCACCACATCTTTCTGGGATTGAACTGCCTACTATGGTAACCTTCAAGGCCTTAGCAGCTTCAGATAACATAGCAATTGAAGGAGATTGATGTAGAACAATTAGCCTGTGATTATCTTGAAGAATGTGATCGCCGTACTCGCCGGAAATCTCGATAGTTTTTCTGGATTTGGGGAAAACGACCATTCATGCAGTTTCCTATATTACCATTCAGGCAGTTTCCTATATTACCATTCAGGCAGTTTCCAATGTTACCATTCAGGCAGTTTCGAATATTACCATTCAAGCAGTTTCCTATATTAGTTTATTAGATGTTATCTTTAATTATTTGGTTTCCATTAATATTAGGAGTCCTATCTCTATATAAGATGTTCGTCTTGTAATAAAAAATCATACTATCATTGAATACAAATTTCGAGTTCTTTGGAATTGTTCCAAGTTTACGCTTTCTCTCTGCGTCATTTGGTATCAGAGCAGGTTTCTCCTGTGACGATGGTGAATAACGTGAATGTCAATCTCCCCGCTGCTGAGGGCCGTGAGAACGAGCCTATTACGCGGGCTGAGTTCAATCAGTTCGTGGGTCAAACCGATCGGAGGTTTCAAGAGATCCTTGATGCCATCCAGCGTTTGTCCACAAACCATGCGCCTGGCGTTCTTCCAGCCGAGCGAAATCCTGTCGCTCGTGATCCCGAAGATGCTATGGGGCGTGGAGGAATTCCCCGACATAGGCGTCAAGACTATGTCGAGGATACGGAAGACGAAGACGAAGATTTCCAGGAGATGCAAATTCGTGGTGGTCGCCGATACAGGGGATTCCAGGAGGAGCATGTTCGTGGGAATCAACGACATGGGGGCTATCGACGAGATCCTAAGCAGTATCAACTAAAGGTAGATCTTCCTACTTTCAATGGGAATTTAGATATTGAAGATTTCCTGGACTGGCTTTGGGAGGTCGAGAAATTCTTCGACGCTATAGATATTGACGACGATTGCCAAGTGAAACTCGTGGCGTACAAGTTGAAGGGTGGTGCTTCAGCTTGGTGGGAACAAACTCAATTGACGCGACGTCGACAAGGCAAGGCTCCTATTCGATCATGGAGTCAGATGAAACAGAAGTTGAAGAAGAGATTCCTCCCAACGGACTATGAGCAACTATTATTTCAGCAATTCCAGAATTGCCAACAATCGAATAGATCGGTCCAAGCTTATACGGAAGAGTTTCTTCGACTCTCCGCTCGCAATAACCTGGATGAGTCCGAGGCACAACAAACTGCTAGGTACGTAAATGGTTTGCGACTTAATATTCAAGATCGGGTTTCTTTACATCGACTATTCTCTGTCGAAGATGCCCAGGATATGGCGCGAAAAATTGAGATGCAATTGGAGAGGACTAGCCCTAGTACTCGTGTTAGTAATTATACGAATCGCGGGTCATTCGGGAAAGGAAGACAGCATGATGTTACAAGTTCTTCTAGTCAACAAATCCCTGATTCGAGCCGAGTTCCAGGGGGTACTACTGGGACGCCTAAGGAAGCAGTCGCAGCAAGTAATCGCACTCCCAATCAGAATACCCAGAATCCATATGCCAAGCCACAACCGATCAAGTGCTATAAGTGTAACGAGTTGGGCCATCGTTCAAGCGATTGTCTTCGTCGTAGAATGGCCAATATCGTTGAACATGACGAAGATGTGTATGAGAAAGATTGGGAAGAGGAAGAAGAAGTGGGAGTGGAAGATGAAGTGGGCGAGCAAGTTAATTGTGTTGTGCGTCGTCTATTATTTGCTCCGCGGATAAAAGATACCCAGCGGAATCAGCTTTTTCGTGCTCGCTGTACTGTCAACGGCAAAGTATGCGATATTATTATTGACAGCGGAAGTTGCGAGAATATAGTGTCAAAGGCCTTGGTGGATCACTTGCAATTAAAAACGGAGCCGCATCCCGCACCCTACACAATCGGATGGATTCGCAAAGGAGCAGAACTTAAGGTAAACCAATTATGTCGTTTACCTATTTCGATTGGAAAATCATATCAAGATATTATTATCTGTGATGTTGTGGAGATGGATGCGTGTCATGTTTTACTGGGTCGGCCATGGCAATATGATGTTGATGCTACACACTGAGCTAGGGAAAATACATATTCTTTTGTGTGAAAAAGGACTAAAATTACTTTGAGACCAAAAAGTAATCTCCCTCAGATTGAGAAGAAGCAGAATGCAGGGGTTATGATAAACATCCGAAAGCGTGAAGGGATGTATATGATTGTGGACAAGAGCGACCAACAAGTTGTGGTTCGTGTTCCCGACATTCTTAAGCCCTTATTAAAGGTATTTAGTGATGTTATGTCTGAGGATTTACCTGACGGATTACCTCCTTTGAGGGATATCCAGCATGAGATTGATTTCCTTCCAGGTGCTAGTCTTCCTAATTTGCCGCATTATCGGATGAATCCGAAGGAGAATAAGATTTTACAAGAGCAGGTGGGAGAACTCCTTCGAAAGGGCTTCTTGCGTGAAAGCAAAAGTCCATGTGCAGTTCCTGCACTTCTCACGCCAAAGAAAGACGGCACCATGCGTATGTGTGTAGACAGTCGTGCCATTAACCGGATTACTGTCAAATATAGGTTTCCAATTCCACGACTTGATAATATGCTAGACAGACTTGCTGGATCACGGATTTTTACGAAGATCGACTTTCGAAGCGGATACCACCAAGTTCGCATCCGTCCTGGCGACGAATGGAAAACGACCTTCAAGACAAGTGCAGGTTTGTACGAATGGCTTGTCATGCCGTTTGGACTCACTAACGCGCCTAGTACTTTCATGCGTTTGATGACTCAGGTTCTCAAATCTTTTATTGGCAAATTTGTGGTAGTTTTCTTTGATGATATACTCATATATAGTCCGGATGGGCATCAACATATGGAGCACTTGAGGGATGTCTTATTAACCTTGCAGCAAAATAAATTATTCATTAATATGAAAAAGTGCAGCTTCATGACAGAACGCCTCCTGTTTTTGGGTTTTGTTGTTGGCGCGGATGGACTTCACGTTGATGCAGATAAAGTGGCCGTGATTCGCAATTGGCCAGTTCCAAAGAATGTTGGCGAGGCTCGAAGTTTCCATGGCCTTGCAACATTCTATAGGCGTTTCATTCGAGATTTCAGTACTATTATGGCCCCGATCACTGACTGTTTAAAGAAGGGCAAATTTTATTGGGGAGATGAAGCTTCAGCCAATTTTGCTCTCATAAAAGAAAAGCTCTCCACGGCGCCAGTATTGATGCTCCCTGATTTTGAAAAAGTGTTCGAGCTGGACTGTGATGCTTCCGGCCTCGGGATTGGCGCTGTCCTTTCCCAAGAAGGTAAACCTATAGCCTTCTTTAGTGAAAAACTTAATGAAGTTCGCCGTCGTTGGTCGACATATGAGCAGGAATATTATGCTGTCATGCGAGCTATAAAGCATTGGCAGTCCTATCTTTATCAACAGGAATTTGTTCTTAACACTGATCATCAGGCTCTTAAATATATCAAGAGTCAGAAGCATTTAAATCGAATGCATGCACGATGGGTTTCTTTTCTAGAGCAATTTAATTTTGTGCTTCGTCATAAAGCAGGGCATTTAAATAAAGTGGCAGATGCGCTGAGTCGACGTGCTGCGACACTCGTGACCATGCGCACTGATGTTGTCGGTTTTGATCACCTATGTTCTCTTTATCCTGAGGATGATGATTTTGGCGAGATATGGGAGAAGTGTTCTAGAACAGGTTGTCATGGCGATATGATAATTCAAGAAAAATTCTTGTTCTTTGGCAATAGACTATGCATTCCTCGCGGTTCTTTGCGTGAACAACTCATTCGAGAGCTTCATGGTGGTACTCTCGGCGGACATTTGGGGCGAGATAAAACTATAGCATTAGTGGAGGAGCGGTACTATTGGCCTCAACTGAAGCGAGACGTGGGGCGATTTGTCAGCAAATGCTAAATTTGCCAGACCGCTAAGGGCCACTCTCAGAACACTGGTCTTTATACCCCCTTGCCTATTCCTTCGGGTCCTTGGGTAGACATATCGATGGACTTCGTGTTGGGACTTCCTCGCACTCAACGGAGTTTAGATTCTGTTTTCGTGGTGGTTGACTGGTTTTCGAAGATGGCACACTTCATCCCTTGTAAGAAAACTTCGGATGCTTCACATGTGGCAAGTTTATTCTTTCGTGAAGTAGTCCGTCTCCATGGTGTACCCAAGACAATCACTTTAGATCGTGACACGAAATTTCTGAGCCATTTTTGGCGTACTTTATGGCGTTTGTTTGGGACTGATTTACAGTATAGTAGTTCTTTTCATCCCCAAACGGATGGTCAGACGGAAGTTGTGAATCGTACTATGGCGGATATCATTCGCTGCCTCTGCAGTGACATGCCTAAGCAATGGGACCGGTATCTTGCTCCTGCTGAGTTCGCCTTCAACAACTCGGTTAACCGCTCTACCGGTACATCTCCCTTTCAGGTTATTTATGGGCGTACACCACAGCATACTTTGGATTTGGTTCCTTTGCCCAAGATTCCTGGCTATAGTGTCGCGGCGGAGAATTTGACGACTAGAATTAATGAAGTCCAAGCTGCTGTTGCTAATCAATTGGCTGCTTCTAATTCAAAGTATAAGGAAGATGCTAACAAACGGCGACGTTTGAAAATTTTTGAGGTAGGCGATGAGGTAATGGTTTTCCTACGAAAAGAGCGTTTTCCTGTAGGTACCTATAATAAACTAAAGCACAAGAAGATTGGTCCTTGCCGTATCCTGAAAAAGATCAACGACAATGCTTATGTAGTTGACCTTCCTGGTGATATTAACATTTCTCCTACATTTAATGTGGCAGACTTATTTGAGTATCATGCTCCTGATACACCCCTCTATCCTGATCATAACTCGAGGGCGAGTTTTTCCGAAGAGGGAGGGAATGATGTAGAACAATTAGCCTGTGATTATCTTGAAGAATGTGATCGCCGTACTCGCCGGAAATCTCGATAGTTTTTCTGGATTTGGGGAAAACGACCATTCATGCAGTTTCCTATATTACCATTCAGGCAGTTTCCTATATTACCATTCAGGCAGTTTCCAATGTTACCATTCAGGCAGTTTCGAATATTACCATTCAAGCAGTTTCCTATATTAGTTTATTAGATGTTATCTTTAATTATTTGGTTTCCATTAATATTAGGAGTCCTATCTCTATATAAGATGTTCGTCTTGTAATAAAAAATCATACTATCATTGAATACAAATTTCGAGTTCTTTGGAATTGTTCCAAGTTTACGCTTTCTCTCTGCGTCAGAGATGAACCTCCATCAATGTCCTCAGCATAAACAAGGAAGCTATCATTTGAATAGGGACTGTTCCATATTTCCTGGCACAGAGTCAACAAAACCATGAGGCAAGCTGCGTGAATTTTCCCTCCTTTTATAGAACGGTGCAGGCTGCAAATATGGCTCATTTTACTGGAAGCCAAAGCATGCAGTATAAAAACATAGCAATTACATAAGCATCAATAAGAACTTAGCCACATAAAGTCACCCAAAACTGATGAAAGAGACACGTGCCCGCTCAAGATGCTTTTATCCATTCTTTCTTCTAGTGCACGCCTTCACAAAAGGGCATTTGATAAGGTATACAAAGTTCTTGTAAGCCATAAATTTCCCATTTTGCAATCAGGAGGCATATCCAAACTTTCCGCAGCTACACGAAATCATGCAAAAAAAAAAGTCATTTCCATAGAGTTAGATGATTGGATTATCATGAGATAACAATGAATTATTCTAAATCAGAAGACGATCAACCAGGAAGATACATGCCTTTCCAGCTTTTCAAAGAGCAGCACATTGTGCCTCTGCTTCTGAAGGGGCCTGACATACATAAACTGAATCTGGTATCTAACATTTTTGTTACGAATAAAAAAGAACGAACTTCTCAGACAGAATAGTAACCTCAACTACTGGGATACCTATAAGTCTCAATAGTTTTTTGCAGTCTTCATTGTGTTGTTGTGTCACCTGCAATGGTATCAAAGCCATGTACCACATGCACACACATATCTGGTTAGCTACATAGATAGGCTTTTCTGGAAAACAGAGACAACATCAAACTTCTCATCAAATAGAACTAAAATATCGCACAGTAAGGAAGTGATCAAAACAAAGACAAACCTTCACATTTAAGGTAACTAAACGTATTAATAGACAATTAAAAAAAATGAGAGAAGAGAAGGCTACATAATAATAAAGTACCGTTGTGCGAGCTCTTGCTTCTTCAAATCAGGAGGTTTACCATCAAATACGTAGCTATCATAACAACATAAAGCATAATTCAAAGAAGCACAAACTTCATTCTTCTTAGCATTCTATCCCAATGAAAACATAGGAGGTAAAGAAAAAAGCTTACGCTGGATGTATCCCTGCTTCCAACAGCGTAATTGTTCAGTAATGCATGCCTTGCAGATGACTACATGAGACGACAAATCAAAAAGCAGCTCAAAGTCAACACTTCCCAAGAGCAAAGATCACATGGCAAGTACAAAATAATGTGACACACGTCGATCTCATATACATAAACCCCAGTCCAAGAAATATCAATTGAAGCATCAAAACAGAAACTCGAGCAAAGTGGATTATCATTTCCATGGAGTATTCCGATGCTAGTAGTGGTACCTTGTGACTTGACCAGCCTCATTGGTGAGCATCTGAGTCCCCTTCCTCCCAACCACAACCTGATCCACCAATCAAAGACTAAAAAAAACCCCCAACACTCAAAATCCAAATCCCTGCCAACACCGAAACACACAATCAATCAGGAACATCAACTCATAAAAAGCAAAGCACTTAACGAAGAACTGATAGATTCTCATGCTGGCATTGATGGCGATCCTCCGGCCGAAGTAGCTCTCCAGCTTCTACTCCCTCGCGCCAGTAGCTTCGTCAGCCCCTATCGAAATCAACGGACGACTCAATCAACAATGAAGAAGAGGGAGGTGGAACTACCTTGATGCCCATTTTCGGAAAGAAAAAAAATTTCCTGAATCGCGTCGCGAGCATGGGCAATGTTCCTCTCTTTATCCGCCATCACCGAAAGTTGGCATAGCCCGATCTGAAACTGAAACCACACCACCCAAAGAAAAGACAGTCAAATTTCGAGGTCGCATCGATGATCGAAGTCGAGGGGTTCGAGCCCATGCCTTGGCGAGGGGAGGAGTGGGCAGAGGGAGCGCGGACGTCAACTGCTGCTTACTCTTGTCCTTACTCGCTCCCTCCTTGCGCCTCCAGCCACAGGCCGCTCGATTGGTCACCAAAAAAACCCAGACTCGGAAATCCACCGTGGATGAGCCGGACCGTGGTTGATGAAGACAGAGGAAGAGCTGAGGCGGACGCCGAACGGAGCGAGGAGAGGCGAGAGGGTCTCGTCGAGTCGTGGGTGCGGGGAGTGGGAGAGAGGGTGCAACGGAGGGGCAACCGAGAGAGAGAAATTAGTGAAGAAAAGTTATGGTTTTTATTTTTTACTGGGAAGAGCGTCGGTTCCGGAACCGGAACCGGCAGTTCCTAAAAAATTGGAACCGAGAATCGGAACCGCACACTTTAGAACCGAGAACCGAATCTTACCCGCCGGTTCGGTTTTTCGGTTCCCGGTTCTACTCTGGAACCGTGCTCACTCCTAAACTGGACCATTTAATTGAGAAAACGCATTTTCCTTTGTGTCTTACTAGACGATAACGGGTGCATATCAACAGTAAACTTCATAGGGAATCTTGATATTTCACAAACTTCAACAAGTATTTATTTCCACTAAGCTTCATCGAATGGCCATTACACACCATAGAAAATGCGCTCCTCACGCATTAGACTAAGCTTAGCGATCGATGAGATATAAAACAAAGCCACACCAGTAATATCTAAACAAACTGAACTACTCGACAACGACTTACTCATATATTACAAATACAGAGATTTCTATTATTTCTCTACTACAAGCTTCATACAGAGTCGATCCTTTCCTCCGCCGTATCTTTGCTTTTCTGCAGAAACTCTCTTTGTTTCATGCAGAAATCTACTCAGTGGCCTCAGTTGTTCTTTCTTGTGCCCGTGCAATGTTTTTGTTGCTGTCGTCTCCAGCTTTCTCGACTGATGCTTTTCTCTCTTTCTCGTCCTGCTTCGCGGCCTTGGGCAAGTCATTATGCTGAGGGCCCTCGCCTTTTTCGATTGGGCCCTCCTGCTGCTCTTGTTTGCATCTACTGATCTCTCCCGAGAAAATAAATAACATGCTTAATGTCATTAGCATCAGCTCTCGTTACAATAATTCATACTAAATACTTTCCTAAATATGATTCCACTTGTTAACCATGCATTATCTCCCAGATAATCGCCAGATACTTTCTCCCCACGCACTAATGCTAACCAGAATCTAAACCAAAATTTATTGCATGAAATATTTATTAATGGAAAACGTCATTTGCGCTCCCTGAGGATGTGTAAGACTTCCATAAAAAAAAATTATCATTATATCACAAGTCACGTGTTTTGGAGCTGAGTAGCAAAGAAAGTAAAAGATATGCAGGGCTAAAGGATAAAAAATTTTCGCAACCAAAGATAGAAAGGACAGAAGCAAAGCTATTTCGCATGCTTGATGAGGCGCCAAATGCTCTATACAATTCTCGTCGATACCGAAGAATGGAGCAAAATTAAGTTAGGGGGCTATGAAATGGAATTACATGATAAACATCCTCTGTTTGCGTGGCTGCTTCAGCTTGAACTGGAACTTTGGACTTGGAATTGCACGGACCGTGCAGGCCTTTGGCAGGGAGCTACTCACCACCAGAGACATGGGCATGAATTAACTGAAGAGCTGAAGCTCTCGATATGATCTCCCTATCTTTCCCACTAGTTGAGGGTGAAGTAAAATGGAGAAAATTACCAAAACAGTCCTAAATCTATTGCAATTGTGCCAATTCAGTCCTAAACTTTTTTTTTGCCAATTTAGCCCTAAACATTTTGTATTTGTGCCAATTCAGTCTATCCGGCTAATTTTGGTATGTCGGCACTGACATGGACGCCGGCCCTCCGACTGACGCTGACGTGGTAAATTTTAAATGTTTTTCGATTTTTTTTCTTTTTTTTTCCTTTTCTTCTTCCGCTGGCTGGTTTAGTGACTAGCGACCAGTGTCGCCGGCCATTGGTGAGGCTCGTCCTCATCGGTACTAGCGAGAGCGAGCCTCAACCTCACCGTCGCTAGCAAGGTCGACCAAGCAGCGGCCATACAGCCTTGCCCAGTTCTGTCGCGAGGCTGAGGTCGAGCAATGGCCATGGCGAGGCCGCTCGGCCTCCCCTAGATCTGGGTAAGGTCGAGCAGCCTCGCCATGGCTGCTCTACCTCGCTGTCGCCACAGATTTGGGCGAGGTTGAGTAGCCTCGCCATGGTTGCTGCTCGACCTCGCCTTCGTGGGCGAGGCCGCTTGGTCTCGCCACAGATCTGAGCAAGGTCGTGCGGCCTCACCATGTTTGTTGCTTGACCTCCCCGTAGCGAGCAAGGCCACTCAATCTCGCCACAGATCTAGGCGAGGCCGTGCGGCCTTGCCATTGTTGCTGCTCGACCTCGCCATAGCGGGCGAGGCCTCTCGGTCTTGCCACAGATTTGGGCAAGGCCGTGCGGCTTCGCCGTGGTCGCTGCTCAATCGACCTCGCTTGCGACGGCGAGCCTCACTAGTGGTCAGCAACACTGGTTGTCGGCCCTAGGCCCTGGCCGATCGCCAATCGCCGGTCATTGGACCTGCCAGGGGAAGAAGAACAACAAAAAAAAAATTAAAAAATTACCATGTCAACGCTGGCCGGCCAGCCAAAATTGACCGAATTGATTGAATTGATACAAATACAAAAGGTTTATGATTGAATTAGCTAAAAAAATGTTTATAACTGAATTGGCACAATTGCAATAGGTTTATGACTGTTTTGGTAATTTTCTCGAGTAAAATGTGGTTATACTTAAATAGAGGCCTAATCAATGCACTATCTATATGAACTAAGAGAAATCAAGCATTCATGGAGTTCATGGAGAGGGACATTACACCTAAGATGGGAATGCCCGCGTTAGTGCTTTATTTTCCCCTTTTCACACTTCGGCTTCTAATTGGATTTGTGTCGGACTCTTTGAATTTTTAGAGCTTTCTCATTTGGTCTTTGTCCCCTCTCTTAATCAAACTAGAGTTCAGCAATAATTGAGTCCTATGCGGTGTCCTTGACCACTTCGTAATTGTCTGGTCACCTACCCATAAAATGGTTTCCATCCTTTTCATCTCTATTTGTCACACCAAATGGGGTTACATACACATAGACATACAGACCAAAAGCACTTATGATAAGATGTTGCATCCTTCATAAGAATATATATATATATATATATATATATATATATATGACTTGTTGTGTACTTAACATGGTGTCAGACGGTCGATTTAATAACCTCCTTTTTTTGAAATTTATTTAAAAAATGACAACAGACAGAAAAATGAAGTGAAACGTTGTACGTTAGAATGCGACGTGGTGAAAATATCACGTGTGAACATTATATTAGGCCTAGTTAGACATCATGGCTAAAGGATATCTTCGAGAATCAACGGCTTTAACACATGATTACAGGGTTCCATTGTAAGAAATGAGCCTGATGATAATTTCATTCTGTGTCCTTTCTTTTTGTTTTTTGGTAGGCGTAGTTTGTTCGCTGTCAAAGTCGTCCTTTGCGTACTGCTCAGTCCAACAAAGGGAAGAAAGTTGACCATATTGACTTCATGACAGCCGAGCGAAACACTATGCATCCAATTTTATAAACCAAAAATATTTTAGTCAATGTTTGATCTGCTCGACCGGCACTTGAGACCATAGGATATCATTTTCAAACAATAAGCCCCGTAATATTCAACTTTTATATGGGAAGAGAATATGAATTGCATTACATTCGCAACTACTTTGCCTTTGTTTTCTTCGATTATTTCTATGGATTCGATCTTTTTGTTCACATTATAGACGATCACACTGATGAAATAGTCGTTGAATACATTGTCTGCAATTAGGCTTTGCTAGGGAACATGCGGGAGGAGGAAAATGAGAGATTGGGAGACAAAATATGCATAAAAACAATCTTTTTGGGAGAGAATTTCAAGTTTTATCCAACTTTCTCCTCCCATCTCTTAATTTTCCCTCTCCCCATGTTTCCAAACAAATTCTTTTCCCTCAAATTTCCTGAAAATCCCCTAAAATCTTATATGGTGTGTTACCCTCTAAATGAAAAAGTTCCTCTATGAATACAGCGGTTGGACTGTCCAGGGACTCCCGATCAGCAATAACACAAATACACTCTTTAAATCCTCCAAGTTCTTCTTTTCTCTCTGCAAATTGAAGAAAACAATCGTTGATTAACTGTCCACGAGTATCTACCGCAACTCACGTTATAAGCAGGCCTTAAAAAATCAAGTTGACATTATATGCAAGTTGTCTCTGTATTTCAGTTAAGAGTCCACAATATCGAACTACACATGAATGGCGATGCCACTGTGTCATTAAAGGAGGCAAAAGGGTACAGAAGAGTCCTCAAATCGTTGACAATTTTGTGCAAAAGGTTTTCAGAGACGTCGAGTGTATTTTCGCCAATCATTAATCATATTTATTCTTACATCCCATTTTTTGCATTTATTTCATTTATGAAGATACAAGGAAAAAGTTACATTTTTTAATGAAGGTTTGGTAAAATGTTTGTTATACGAGATAGTTAACTGAATCAGTTAATTGATAAGACGCATTTTTCTTTTCGTGTTGATAATCACTATATATTCCGGTATAAAAGATGCTCCATAATCCGTGCAGTGGATTCTTTATTGAATTTGATAAAAAAAAATCCAACATTACTAATTATTAGTTGTTTGTGATAACCTAAATATGAAACTAGAGGATAACAGGTGTTTATCAACAGTAAACTTCATAGGAAATCTTCATATTTCATAAACTTCAGCGAGTATTAATTTCCACTAGCTTCATTGCATGGCCATTACACACCATATATCATGCGCTCCTCACGCATTAAACTAATCTTAGCGATCGACGAGATATAAAACAAAGCCACACCAGTTATATCTAAACAAACTGAACTACTCGACAACGACTTATTCATATATTACAAATACAGAGATTTCTATTAACTCTCTGTTGTAAAATTTTGATTGACTTCGAATCAAAAGAGCAATCGAGTCAGACTTTGAGGCGTGATATCACTTTCCTTAAGGATTTATTTGCCCCACAATGTTGCTAATGGTCACCGGCAAAAATCCTCCAGGATACAACAAAGTCTCAAAATGAGAATACTAGATAGCAATTCTAGGATTCTCCAGGGTCTCTCTGGGAAACAATTAAAATGATGGCTGTAGTTTTTCCTGAAAACACTTGAAATGATGATATACTTCTTCTTTTCGAAAAAAAACTGACATATATAGTAATCGGTCTTAAAGAACATAGGCAACTCTTCACGAAAGGCTGCAAAGTTAACAAAGACATCTTTTCAGAAGAAGTTGCAAACTGAACAAATGCAACCCTTCGGGAAAGATTAAAAACCGAACAAGTATAATCTTCAAAAGTTGTCTTGAAAAGACACATGTAAAATTCGAAATAAAAATAAAAAATATATATAAATAAAATTCCGAATTTTCATAATTTCAAAAATTATTTAATAAACAAAAACAACCTTTCAACTAATAAAGATTAATGTGATAATCTTACGAAATAAAATAAAAACAAAGGGATTAGTGCTAATTAAAACCGCGGCCGCGTAAGCGGCCAAAATCGCGCAATTATTCGCGCACCCGCATGCGGGTATCATGTGGACTAGCACACACCCCACTATCTTCACTCTAAGGAGTAAAAAGATATTCACAGTTATAAAGCGGCTTACTTTCTCAAAACTTTCCTATGTGGGACAAAGGAAAGAGCATTATTTTGTTTGTTTTACAAACAAACATCTAACACTCTCTACTACAAGCTTCATAAAGATTCGATCCTATCCTCCGCCGTATCTTCGCTTTTCTGCAGAAACTCTCTTTGTTTCACGCAGAAATCTACTCAGCGGCTGCACTTGTTCTTGCTTGTGCCCGTGCAAGCTTTTTCTTGCTGTCATCTCCAGCTTTTTGGACTGGTGCTTTGCTCTCTTCTTCGTCCTGCTTCGTTGCATCGCGCGAGTCATTATGCTTAGGGCCGTTGCCTTTTTCGATTGGAGGCTTCTGTGGCTCTTGTTTGCATCTACTAATCTCTCCCAAGAAGAAAAATCACGTGCTTAATGTCATAATCATCAGATATCGTTAATATAATTCATACTGAATAATTTCCTAAATATGATTCAACTTGTTAAACCATGCATTATCTCCTAGATAAGTAGCACCGAATACTTTCTGCCCACACGCTACTGCTGATCAGAATCTAAACCAAATTTTTTATTGCATGAAATATTTATTAAAGGAAAAAGTCAGTTATGCTCCCCGAGGATATATAAGACTTTTATAGAAAGTTATCATTATATCGCAAGTCGCATGTTTCTAAGCTCGGAAGCAATGAAAGTAAAAGGCATGCATGGTTAAAGGTTAAAAAATTCTCGCAACCAAAGAAAGAAAGGACAAAAGTTAAGCTATTTTACACGCTTGATGACATACAAAATGCTCTATACAATTCATTTCAATACCGAAGAAACGGAGCAAAATTAAGTTTGGGGGCTATGAATTATAATTACATGATAAACATCCTCGGTTTGCATGGCTGCTTCAACTTGAGCTTTGGCCTTGGAATTACATGGACCGTGCAGGTCTTCGGCATGAAGCTACTCACCACCAGAGACATGGGCACGAATCAAGTGAAGAGCCGGAGTTCTTGATATGATCTCTCTCTCACAGGTTGAGGGTGAAGTAAAATGTGGGTATGCTTAAATAGGGGCCTAATCAATATGAACTTAGAGAAATCAAGCAATCATGGAGTTATTGAAGAGGGGCATTATTACACTTAAGGCGGGGAACGCCCATGTTAGTGCTTTCTTTTCCTCTTTTGACACTTCGGCTTCCGATTGGGTTTGCGTTTGACCGTTTGGAAATTTGAGAGCTTTCTCACTTGGTCTTTGTCCCCCTCTCTTCATTAAACTAGAGTCAAGCAATAATTGAGTCCTCTGTAGTATCCTTGGCTACTCCTTATTTGTCTGGTCACCTGCCCATAAATTGGTTTCCATCCTTTTCATCTTTCTCTTTTGTTATACCGAATGGGGTTACATACACATACAGACCGACAGCACTTATGATAAGATGTTGCATCTTTCACAAAAACATTTATATGCACTTGGTATATACTTAGGGCCTATTTGGTTCAACTTTGAAAATGCTACTTGGGGGAATCCAAATACCTTTGGGTGAAAGCTTATTGGGGAAATGCAAATGGTGTTTGGTAAAAATATTTTATAAAGTTACTTTGGCCAAAATATAGTGATTGATGAATTTTTTTTGCAATTGGACTTTGAGAATTATCTTATTTATTTTAAAAAAAACTAACATACCCATCGCTGGAGCCGGCCGCCGGCGATGGCCTACGGCCGCCAGCGATATAGATCTGGCGTCGACGGCCGTCACCCAAGGTCGGGCGACCCCCGGCAAGCCAGATTGCCACCACCGGCGGTCGCCTGAGGCCAGGCGACCCTCGGCAGGGGTCGCACGACATGACCCAGGCGGCCGCCGCCTGAGGTCGCACGACCTAGGCAGCAACGGCCTGGGTCGAGCGTCTCCAGCGACCGGGCGACGACGGCCACCCGGGGTCACTCGACCCAGGCCGTTGCCGCCTAGAGTCGCGTTACCTAGGAGGCAACTGCTTGGGTCGAGTGACCCCAGTGACGGCGTCGCCTGGGCGGTCGCCCGACCCCAGGCGACGTCGCCGACCCTTCTCCCTCGCAGGCCACCCTTGACAGCCGCCCTCGCCGGATGCCTGGTGAAGCAGATGAACAACTTTAAACAAAAAAAAAAAAAGACGTGAATAGTAGCATTCGCGGAATGCTGAAAGCCCAAAACTGGTCCGGACCAATTTTGGGCTTTTCAGCATTCCAAATGCTAGCATTTGGCCAATGCTAACATGAAAGCTGAACCAAACGGTTCAGCATTTTGGAAAGGGGCTTTCGAGACCAAAAGCCTCTTCCCAAAGCTAAACCAAATAGGCACTTAACATGGTATCAAGCAATAGATTGAATGACTTCCTTTCATTAGGAATTTCTGCGAAAAATAATAACAGACTGAAGAAATTTAGCGATATACCTTATGTTAGACTATTACACGGGGAAAATATCACGTACTAATTTTATACTAAGCCTAGTTAGACATCATGGATACGGATATCTTCGAGAATCAACTTAAATATTTCATTCTGTGTCTTCTTTTTGTTTTTGGGTCGGCGTAGTTTACTCGCTTTCAAAGTCGTCCTTTGCTTACTGCTCAGTCAAATATAGAGAAGAAAGTTGACCATATTGAGTTCCTGACAGCCGAGCGAAATTCTGTGCATCCAGTTTTACAAACCAGAAATCCCTTTGTCAATGTCTGATTTGCTCGAGTGGCACTTGAGACCATGCGACATCATATCCAAGCAATGAGCGATGGATCAAGTGCTTTCCTTATGGAAGCCACGGAATATTCAACTTTCGTATGGGAGTGTAATATGAACTGCATTTCAATTGCAACTGCTTCACCTTTGTTTTCTTCGAGTACTCTATGGATTCGATCTTTTTAGTTTATAATATAAACGAGAATATTCATGGGATCATTTTCCAAAAAATACTAAACTTATTGCATTTTTGCCAATTTAGTTCGAAACATTTCAATTTTGCCAGTTGATTCTAAATATTTTTATATTTTGCCAATTGAGTCCATCTGATCAATTTTAACTAGAATTTGCTAGCGTGGACGCCAGTCGTCATACGTGACACTGCCGTGCTGACGTGGATAATTTTAATAACACTTTAATATTCTTTTTTGAGTTTTCTTTTCTTTTCTTTTTCCTTTTTTCTCTTTCGCTTCTTTATTATTTTTTTACTGTGGCTGGCAAGGGTTGCACAGCCCTAATAACCTTTTGGGCAAGGGTCACTACCGCGGTCTAGGTTGGCCTTGCCCAAATCTGGGCATGTGGCTTTTTGGCTTCGGCTTCCTCTTTGCGACATAAATGATCCTCTGCTCGACGGGCAGAGCAGTGACATGCAGAGGAGAGATTGTTTCAATCGCCACTCTGATGCCCTTGCTTATGGCTCTCCTTACCAGAAAGCGGCCACTCTAGTCTATCTGGTGAGCCTCGTGTTCGCACGAACTGTTTTGCCAGCTCTCTCTCTCTCTTTCTTCATTCTTCGCTTTCTTCGGTTCGATCCTATAAGTTGGTTTAGTACCAGATCTGGGTGAGGCCGAAAATCTGAAATAGGGCATTAATTGCATTTGCATAGCCGAAAATCACATACGAAATGTACGTAGTGTTTCCGAATTTGGGAGGTAAATGAAATAGGGACACATATTCTGCAGCTCCTCATCTGGTTTCTGAATCCTTTCAAGAAGAAAATGAGCCGCAATTGGATGCTCCGAATGCTCCACCAATTTGGGTACCAACGCTACCAGGTCACGATGGAGATGCTTGGGAGCTTTATCCAATATTAAGAGCGATCTTTTTTGCTGATTGAGGCAGCCGCCTCAGCTCAGGACAGCCTTGTGGAACTGCTCCATCTAGAGCTGTGAGTGAGTTGACGATCAATCCTAGGAGTTCCTCAGACTGCTCTGGCCAATTGGTCTGCAGTCAAAGTATCCAAGCTGTCAACATGCAAAGTAATGATGCTGCAAAGATAAAATCCCAGAGAGAGTAATACAGTACCTGTACCTTGTATCTAAGGCAAGAATTTTGTTGACCTCCAGTAGATGATTCAGGTGGATCGATAGGCTGCACTGTAGGAGCATTTTCACCGACATTAGAGTCGTTGATATCTGAGCTTCGTACAGCAGAAGAATTGCTACTTCCATCTAAACCAGAGTCTAATCTCTCGTCCAACTGAAACGTTGTGCTTGCAGCGTTTTCTGTCTGATTCCAGTGGGCTGGCAGCCCCGCTGCCATCTGGAGAGATCTTCAAGCTCGTATCAGACGACTCACCCTCACAACTTCCCTCAGAGGGCTTGCAGCATTTTACCATGATATCTAATAGCAAATCTATAATTGCCTGCTGCAAAACTTTTGACACTCATCAACAAATTCATCAAATTAGGAAAAGATCCATCTGTCTTTCCAATCTTCTTTCCATCACTGCAACCCGAAAACTTAGCCGGACGAAGCAAGCGCTTTACTTTAGCAGGGTCATCTAGGTAAACGTGAACTCCAGTCAGAAAACTCGCTATTGCGCCAGCATCCATCATAAATTTCTCTCTTAGAGTGACTTGTGGGTAAGAGGAATTGTCTCCACATGTGAGATGAAACCCTTCTCTCAAAAGAAGGTTCCCACTAGACAAAAAAAAAAGAAAGAAAGAAGGTTCCTAAATATATCTTCCTCATCTCCACTGCGTCCTTCGCTATCTTCAGAATCAATAAGCTCATCAGTATTGACACCTAAATTTCGATCGGCCATTTAATAATAATTTACATAAAAAAATTAGAGATTAAATTTTAACCTCTAAACAAAAATATTAAAATTGCATAGCATATAGTTTAAGTTCATATAGGTTAGTTGAATTTCGCATCGGACTAGCGGCAGTGAGTAAGTTGAAAATCCATTGCATAAATCAAGCTTGAGTACCGAACAAAGCTCGTCTTGCTCGGAAGACGGGGGCCGAAAATTACAAGTCTAAAAGGTTTTGGTTGTCTTAATTTGAGCTTAAATCGGTTCATAATTCAACCCATTCGGAATTAAAATAAAATTAGATGATAAAGCTTAAGTCTAAATCCATTAGGACTAGGAAGCCTAGCCAATTAACTTAGGGTTGCGATATAAATATGTGATTATACCCCTCAATCAAGGGAGATCTTAGAATTTCCAGAACACAATTCTTAAGAGCACGAGGGACACACGAGAGAGAGTGGGGAGAAAGTTGAGATCTTTTCCTTCCGCGGCTGCTTATCCCCGTCCAACGATCAACCACTAACGCAGTTGTTCCTTATTGAACCGACAACGTTGTGGCTGCTCTTTACCTTAGCCAAAGCTTCCAATTCCATAGTAATCTTCAAGGAGTCCAGGTGTCTAGCAATTCCACCAGTCCATGTTCGTGGAATTTTGGTCAACAGTCGCTGTCACTGTTTTAGCCCCGACGCCAAGCTGCTGCTTTTGCTGCTCTGAGTCACACCATAGCCATCGCTGTTGTCGCTGCTTCTTCTTGCCGATGCCGCGCTGACGCTTGCCGCTGCTCCCGCCCCGACGATTGCAGCTGTTCCTCCACTGTCGCATCGCTTGCACCCTCCAACCGTGATCTCCAGCCAGCTCGCGAGACAGCAAGCACCAAGCTACACCTGACTTGCTTCCCCGACGATGCAAAAGAGAGGGCTATAATACACAAGGAAGAGGACGTTCGCGAGGGAGCACACATTGGTCATTCTTGCCTCACCTCAACAATTCGCGCCAAAGTCCACATGTCTTCATGGGGGAGTCTTCATCAAAGAGTCCACGTTCTGCACTATAAGAAAAAGCCACAGAACGTCTAGAAAAATCGACTCTCTCATGATTGCTGCTCCTTTGGGACACGTTGCTCGATTAGTACACCACCAAGAGTTGCTTCCCTGTGACGATCACCATCGTGGTCATCCCTCGACCGAGACACCTCGGGATTGCATTGCCCAGCTGAGCTACCGCGTCTGCAGGCCACCGTTGCTGTTGTCGATCTGTATTGCCGCCGATCGTCTCAATCCACAATCCCGATCTGCGAGTTCAAATTTGAAAATATCCCGAAATTAGGTAAGAACGTTATCTGATATTTTCAAAATATTTGGTTTCCTAATTTTTTCGATATTTCAAATATTTTGGTAAATATTCTATGGATTGCTAGATACTTTAGGATAATGTGTGCTATATCCGCAACATTTGAAAATACTTAAAATTAGGAATTTTTTTTAATTTGGCAACGTATCTGGACGACTATCCGACCTTATCCCTAAGGTACGATACACGGCGATACGGAAAATCGTTATCTTATCCATGATCACTTGAATATGATAATAGATTTTATTTGCTTTTCAAATTCGAATAATCAACTTTCCGTCGATATCTATAACCCTATAGATATGACCGTTAGTTTGATTTCTTTTCTAATCCAAATTTGACAAGGAAAATCTTGTGGATTGTGCAGATTGTTTGAATGCGGTTGTTATCTTTGTTTAATTGTTTTCCTTTTAAATAAAGAAAATAAAAAAATATGTTAGTTATGATTTAAATTAGAAATTTTGCATGTTTAGGGAATCTTAAATATATCATAAATAATAAGATAATTATTTGATTTAAATTGGGATTTAGGGTAGCATATTTCCTAGTTTAAATTAAAGATTGTTTTAATCTTAGTGGATTATTTAGGATATTTAATAATTTCGAATTTTAATAAAAATTCCAAAAAAAGGAATCACTTTAGGATAGATCAAATCATTTTCTCTAGGATAGATTGCATGTTAATTTGAGTAATTTTTAATTCTAGATTTCATTTGAAATTACCAAAAAACAAATCATTTGTCCGTCATTAGAATTATGTCACGTCGTCGCATGATATATAGTTTGCATGTTAGGCTGCATTAATCGCATGTTAATTTTTGCACGTCATTACATATATGTTAGCTTTCATTTAAATAAGTGAAAATCCAAAAAAATATTGAGTGAACCGCTTGCTAATTAGAAATCATATTAGGATTGTTGATGTGATTTTCTAGCTAACAATGCAGATGCTTACGTTGCTTCGAGGTAAGTAATTCTCTCAATCTTGCAATTTATTTAATGTTTTGATTATTGAGTGTTACTTTGGTGGTTTGCGCACTTGTTTGATCACCTCACATGCTAGTGACTAAGTTAAAATGAATCCAAACTGTTTGCCAAAACATTTTTTGAAAAGAAAAGGTACCGAAAGGGCGTTAGTCTAGATCTAGCGTAATCAAGTCTCCGAGTTTAGAATCTCTAGTTCGTAGGAATAAAACATATCTGCCTATGTTTTATTTATGTTTCTAATCGACCTACCGCAAATAGATTAGTGGCGACTCCAAGCATGAAAATTTTTGCATATTAAAAACTTAAACTCTAAGTTGCGAATTGATAGGGCTTGGGAGGGCCCGAGTTAAGTTTAGTCTTAATAATCCATTAGCCTGAGAAAATTTAGGTCGCAACAATCAGGATCGATTGTCAGAGCATCCTGATCGTCCTTGTAAGCCAAAACCTGAATTAAGGGACCAGACAGGCAATAGGGCACCATTAGACACAACCTCGAAGGTAAGCAAAACAGGATGACCATCTTCTACTCGATATGCTTCATTCCTCAAGGGAGTGCAGATCCATCATAATATACTACATCATTGTAATATCTGAGCTGCGGGGAATGGGACATTAATGGGGTATATGTGTTCCGCAACTCCGAAGTTGGCGGGGCTCAGGACAACCTCCAAATGAAAGAGCATAGAAAAACATAAACCATTTCCACCCAAAACTCCAGGTACTTCCATGCTTGTAGGGCAGCTCCTGTTATAATCAGGCATTCAAGAAAAAAAACAGAGTACACGAGGCGTGGAATGAAATTGAATTCGTTAATCTTTGGTCGTTGTTGGAGCTTAGAAAGTTTTAGGATGGCACCTGAACAGTCGTTTTATTTTCTTCATGGATTGCTGTTCCAGGAGGCAAGAGTGGCCATTGAACAGGCCGTCATTCCAAAAGGAGAACCTGTGGAGTTACTTCCAACATCATCTTCCATAATGTCTCTTCAGATAGACCTCATAAGAAAATATACCAACTACGATCAGAAAGAGTAGGTAAAGAGATGGATATACGGCTGCGTATCCTTCCATACGACAGTGGAAACTACGAAGACAGAGATTCTACAGACAACGACGTAGTTGATGGGTTTGATGACTTTGGGAGCACCAATGGCTCCGCTTACAAACATCAGAAAATTGCCACTTCTACCCGATTAGACAGTCTTTATAAGTAGACAGTTGCATCAAATGGGTTACAAGCTCTTTGTGCTAACGGAATGTTCTGCAGCATTGCTTGCCTTTTCATGTTTACCCATTAGTTTTTCTCTGTGTACGAAGAAAATATTACATTAACTAAGCTTCTGCAGCACTGTCGTGAGGAGTTTAAGATCAGGTAAAGGTAGAAGTTATTGATGGGTGTAACAGCCATTTCCCACTATTGCCGTCTTCATTTTTTATCTTTTCTCATTCTAATTGTGTTCCCTGACCATCATAGTACAGTTCTTATCGATTAGGTTTGCCAGTGACTACACACACCTACATTTCTTAATTCGAATAATATTTTTCATTTCTAAAATACTATAGTGCAAATTGATAATCATTAGGGGTGTGCAACGGGAACCGCCCAAAGCGGGGACCACTCGGACCGGACCGCCGGTTCTAGGAAGTTCTCGCGGGCGCTGGTCCGAGTCCCGGTTCCATAAAATTAGAACTAGTGATGCCCGGTTCCATAAAATTAGAACTAGTGATGGGCAATCCAGTTCCTAGTTCCAGAGTAGGAATCGGATCGATCGGACTGAACAAATTCTTTTTTTAATTTTTTTGTGTTTGTTTCAACTTCAGATTCTGCTGGGGGTGTGCAGCCAGACGGGGTTTACCCAAGAATCGGACTGGCCCACCCAAAAAACATGTTCGGGAACTAGTTCTTGTTTAAACTAGTCCGGGAACTGGTTTCATTTTTTGGGAATTGGTCGGAACCGGTCTAGTTCCCGGTTCCGAGTAAAAACCCATCTAGAAACCGGACCAGTTTTGAGCTAATGTAAAAAAATCCCTAGCATCACTTTAGACTAAAGTCGTGAGTGCCTCCTCTGTCTCTCTCAATCTCTCTCTTCACGGGTTGCCTTCTCAGTCGCCACACGGCCGTAGGAACACAACCTAGCTCGTCGTCTCTCGTCACCGGCGACTTTTTGGCCAAATCTGGGTAGGGACCTGCGATCAACCCCTTTTCGTGCCCTGTTTCGGGCTCGTTGGACTGGACTTTGTCGTCGTCCGGTTCGTGCAAGTCCCGGCCCCTCCGTCTGTGTGTTGGTGTTTTGGGTTGTTGTTCGTTGATTGTCGTGAGTCCCGGCACAAGTTGAAGCCTCAATCGGCTTGGTTTTTCTCTCTTAGCCGGTGCACCAATCAGCTCGGTTTTTTTCTCTTAGCCGGTGCACCCCATCTGTTCGTCAAAATGTCTAAACTAGTTTTGTTATCGTGTTCTTCATTTTTGGCCAAATCTAAGTACCCGTGTGTTGTTTTGTTCCTTTGATGAATTATGTCATCGCTCGTGTTCACGTTTTATCTTGTCTCCGCCTATTCCATGCCGTGTGCATAGTTGATCATAGGTGGAGGCCCTCGGTTAGTGTCTTTGTGGTCGTAGGTGGTGGCGTTCTTGAACGTAGATGCTGTGTGAAAAAAATGAAACTTGAAAAGGAACAAAAAAAAAAAAAAAGTTCTCGGTTAGACCTTGGAACTAGACTGGAAAAACATTGTAGGTTTCAAAACAGAGTCTAGGAAAATTAGAGTAGGTTCTAAGATCCAAAATCGGAAATCGATTATAACAGGGTAGATTCCAAACTTTAGGTCTGAATCCTATCCACCGTGGAATCGATTACCCCTAAATTCTGCTGGCTTGTTCTCAGTCCTTGCTTTTTAGTTTTTATCCACTTGGTGTAGAACGAATCAGGCCGTTCACTCTCAGAGCACCTGAAGCCATCGTCCAAAAATCTGCAGTCTGTGGACTCGTACAAGGGATAACTATCATTCCAAACCCAAGCCTCTTCAGACGAATCGCACCCATCGTCACCATTTCTCTCCAAAAAGTCGAACTTTTTAACTTCGCAATTGTTGTTATTGTCGTGCACCTGCAACCATACGAACCCCTCTGATCTCCCAGAGAACTTACTGTACCCTCTCCTGTAATCCAAGTAAAAGAAGCTGCAGACCACACGGAAGGTGACTAAGCCCAGCACTCCCACCGACGGCTCAAAGAGCCTCATGCGCTTGAACTTGTGGCAGAGTTCGAAGCTTGGCCTGTTCATGGCATGTGGGCGTGAGAAAGACAGATCTGTTTAAAGAATACAAAAACCATATCCTCAACCGTGGCTTCCATTTCCATTGATTCCATTGGACCGCTCAGGAACCGGATCGGACCGGCGTCCAATCCTAGGACCTAGCGGTCCGATCCCCAATTCCAAAAGTTGAGATTTGGTCCTTTTGGTCCGATTTTTAGGTGGGACTGAACTAGATCGGAAATCAATCAATCCTAATAGTCCCAGCTACTGTAGTTTTTCTCCACTGATAAATAGACTAACATCATATCACCACTTTGCTGGATGTACTTGATGAATTTTTCCATTAAATGAGAATGCGTTGTTGAATTGTGGCAGAGCAGGGATACTTTGACTCTCAACCTCCGGTATCTTTTGCCTTATTGGAGCGAGAATCTCTCCCCGGCATGCCTCATCGAAGTACACATACTCGATCCAAGATCGTAAGTACTCTCTCTGCGGAGCCTATCCTCAATTTATTTATGAAGACGTGATATATGGGCCGTAATACTGCTGATATCCCATTTTTATGAATGTGTTATGGAAGGTTTCAACTCTCGAGCTATTATCTAGATGATAATATATGGTCTTTCTTTCTATATGCTGGAAGCCATGTGAAGTCGTCATGATGATATTATAAAGAATAATGAACATGTAAAAGAGTACAGAACTTTGATCCATTATATGCAAAAGTGCATACTCTTTATTCGGCTGCATTTGGCTGGTTGTATATGGAAAACCGACTGACCAAATTCTTCCTATTTAAATGCCACTGAACCCCGAAAAGGAGGTGGACATTACTCATGAGCATTTTAAGGAATCGCATCCTATTATGCGAGTTAGATGAACCTTTTGTTTTAGTGGACAGTAACCTTTGCCTACTTTGCGGGTCGTCGCATTACTTTTTTTGGCTGTTCTTGTTTTGAAAAGACTAGGGATCGTGGTTGCAGTGACAAGGTGCTTTGTCTTGAAGCACTAACTATAACTTTCTAGTTTGGTAGATGAACTCAAATATTTAATGAATGAGTCAGGGCATGGTCGACTAGATCAGTGTGAGAGTGACCTAGCCACACCATGATTATAATAGAGGGTTAATACCAAAAATCTCAAACCGGTACACTCATGATAAATTTACTATAATCTAATTTTTTTATCATAAAAAACTCTAAACCGATATACCCGTGACAAATTTACTTTATATTAGTTTCCATTTATGTTAATGTTAAATTGCTGAGTTGGATGGCACGTGGTAATTAGTGTACCAGTCTGGTGTTTTATCCTTCGTTTGTCACGGGTATACCAGTTTATGATTTTTCGTGATATTAATTTAATTTGACAGAAATTAACGGAAGATAAATTTATCACAAATATATCATTTCTGGGTTTTTGTGGTCAAAAAATTAATTTGTGATAAATTTGTTACATATATACCAATTTAGAGCTTTGGTGGTAAAAAAAAATTAGTTTTGAATAAATTTATCACATGTGTACCAGTTTGAGATTTTTTGTGATATTAATCCTTTTATAGATCACTATAATTGTTCTTTGGTGAGCTGTCGACCCTCTTATAGGCTACTTTAGCAATCAACTTGATGGTTGATCAAAAGTCAAAAGCCTCGGTTGTCAACCCGTGTATACCATGAAATTAGGGATAAGTGCGATTAAGTATTAAAATTTGTTCAATTGATGCAATCAAATCTTTATATCTTCTTCATTCGATTTGGCTAACAAAAAAAAGCAAGCTTGATATTTTAAAATTATTTTTTAAGAGGTACAGCATTAATGTGGGGCCACATCACAGAAAAGCTTGGAAAGCTTACAAAAGAGAGAAGAAAATAGGTCGAAATCTTAAAAGATAAAAGAGAAATGGCTAAAAACTTTTTAAAAAAAACATAGTTTGATTGAGAGAGAGAGAGGTTTGGGTTACGTGGATAAGTTGCCAACCCTATTTTGTCGTTGAGGGCCGAAGACCCTTGCCTGGTATAGTTGATTCTTGATGGTGGCGACGCTTGCTAGGCAACAGGCCCCATCTCAAAAGTGCAGCAAGAGTAGCAACGATCGCCGGCCTCATTCATGTATATGGAGTGGCGGCACCGCCGCCAAGTCCTTTGCGATGTGTCCTTTTTCCATTCTATTCCGTTTTTTGACCTTTTCCCTTGTCCTTTTTAGTCCAATTTGACGAAGTTTCAAGAATTTTTTATTTTTTTTAGTTTTCTGGGAAGCAATGTCTTTTTGGCCATACCACCCGTCTGGGTGGCGCTGCTGGCGCGGGCACTCTTCCTCTCGCAAAAGGTTGAGTGTTCGAATCCCGGGCGCTGCAGGGTGACTTAACTGGTGGCACGTGTGTGGTGGCTAGCACGTGTTGCCCCCAGGGTTTACCTCCCGGCTGTCGGCCGTGCGGGGGTTCCCTGGGTTATAAAAAAAAATGTCTTTTTGGCCATGATTGCACGCCTATAGTTAATGTTAGTGGCCACGTGAGAGAAAGAAATTAATATTAAAAAAAACCTTTAGCAATTTTCACAACAAAATTGGACGGAATTAACGAAGAGATTTGATTACGTAAACTCGATAAGTTTTAGAATTTGATTATATTTTTTCGGCAAGTTTTAGGATTTTTAGTGCGCTTTATCCCTTGAAATTATTTGAGCCAAGAGCTTAGCCTCTCTTCTTTTCTGATTGCTCTCGTTTGTCCTGTAAGGTTTCATGTTCCTCTACTTTGCGGAGATCAGATATGATCAACAGGTTCAAGTTCAAATCAGCCTATTACTCAAAATGTTAGATGTGAAGACTCAACATTTAAAGCTTAAAGAGATGGCGGCTTATGGTAACAAAGTCTAAAGATTAAAGAGGAAATCAAAGAAACTCTGCAATGTCATAATTCATATATTTGAAAGAGAAACAAAATGGGGCTAATGCCAAATCGCGACATAATCTTAAAGAAAAGATTTAGGTTGGAAATCGGTTCATGCCTTCTTCTTCTTTTGGCCAAAGGATGCATTCCATTCCAACAAAGTAATGAGAGTACTTTTTGGACTTCACCAGGTCCATGGGTGCATGAGGACAAAAAAGAGGAAATCGCTAATGACTTGGCACCCACCACTCCAATTTGGCAAACATTACAGGCAAGAGTCAAGCGTGAATCTCAGACACGAAAAGTTTTCACATGCACTCAACAGCCAAAATCGCAAAGGTATATCTCTTTCGTGGCGTTCAAGCAAAGATAAGATAAACATGTTTGAGTTTGAGAATAGGCTCGGTGGATGAGGGGGACAGCTCCTTTCGCGAGATTGGCGGCGCAAAGATGCCACTTGCCATTATTATGCAATCGGGAAAAAACACTGTTTACCACCGACGTTGGTATTTGAATTCAATATCATGGCTTTGGAGTCGGATTGCATTAGCAAAAGAGCCAAGGGATTAGGGTTTCGAGAAGAAAATTACGGATTCATTTGTTTCACAAAAAATATATTATTTTTGAAAAATACTTTTCAGGAAAATAATTATATTTTTTGTTATTTGGTTGAAACCTAAAATGACCCGAAAAGTATTTTTAGTCATTTGATAAGGAAAATCTAATGGAAAATATTATTAAAAAAATCATATTTTCTATTATATTTTTTCTTTCTCTTCTTCCTTGGTCAGGGACCGGCCATAAGCGAGCTCCAATCTCACCCAAGGCAGACAAGGCTCGAGCTTGCCAGATCCCAGCCAGACTCAAGCTCGCCCAATCTAGCAAGGCCCAAGGTCGAGGATCATTGCCAGAGGCCGCAAGCTTGCCAGCCTAGAACGAGCTCAAGGATCACCGCTAGAGAGTCGCAAGTTCACTCGCTCAAGGCCTACCACCAGAGGCCGCGAGCTCACCTGATGTGGCGAGGCCCGAGCTTGTCGACTATCACTTTGGCCGACGACAAGCCGAGGAAGAAGAAAAAGAAAGAAAAAAAAGAAAAACATAATAATTCGATTAAAAAAAATTTAATTCGATTTTTTTTAAAACAGAATTTTTATAACGGCGATTGTTTCATTAACTAAGAATCCGAGTCCGAGCGTCGAGGAACCCCGCACTGCCTTAGTGGACCCGGGCTAGAGGGTTGGGACTAGAGCTCGAGCACGGAGGACTCGAGCACGGCCTTTATGGACCAGAGTTTAGGTGTCGGAGTATTGGGTACGAGCACCAAGGGTCCTTACTTGGCCTTGATGGACCCGGGCATGGGTGCCGAGGGCCCGAGCCTGGGACACCGAGGTCCAGAGCCTAGCCAATGAGACGTGATCCTAAATGTCAGGACCCGGGAATCAACATTGGGATTTCTGTACCCAAGCATACAGTTTCAGGTCCAAGCACCGATAGCTAGTCATATTTCGGAAAACGTTTTCCAATTCTTTCAAAGAGGAAATCATTTTTTCCTAAATTTAAGCTTTGGTAAGAAAACATATTCTATTCACTCATTTTTCTAAACAAACCAAACTCCGGAAAATGATGAAAGTGTTTTTTTTCGAAAAATGTTTTACGCAAAACAAACGGACTCTAACCCACCCATGGGTTGCTCAGTTGGTTAGGGCGTACTTGGGATTGTGTGGTTAGGTGCACTGGTCCCAGGTTCGATTCCCCAGCTGAGCACTTGTCATTTAAGTGGGGGGCCATGGCGGTGGGTTGCTGTGCTAGTCTCCTCCGAGGAATAGTCGAGATGCACGCAAGCTGGCCCGGACACCTCGGTTACCAAAAAAAAAAACAAAACAAAACAAACGGACTCTAAGTGCTTTTTCATTGAATCCCTTTCTTTCTATTTGATTGCACTGGAAATAAACATGCACTCACTGGCAACGTGCCAACCCTTTATTTGTTTGAAGGGGATGCACCCATTCCACTCGAATAAAGTATCAGGAAAATGACCATATATATACCCCACCCGATTCTTGGTGCATCACTTCACCAAGTAAATCTGAGACGAAACTGAGTTAACGCTAAATGGCGTCACAGAGATTCTGGCTCTGCCTTGTGATCTTTCTACTGTTGTCCTCGTCTAATGAAGCGAGAACGCCCAAGGCATTGTCAAAAGATGGAGGCAGTACAATGATGGAGAATGCGAAACAGGCCTTGAAGGGTTACATGCAAAAGGAGGAGGAGATGGAGTGGCATATCGACTCGAAGCGGGCCGCGCCTGGAGGGCCTGATCCACGCCATCACTGAACCCAGTTTGGAATGTTCTGCTCATGAAGGGCAAACTAGATTGGAGGACTTTACGGTTTACGTCGCGTACTTTGCATGTGGCTACTTCTTATTATAGAAAGAAGTTGCACCTTGCATCCTCTTTATTAGAATAAATGCCAATTCGACAGTGTGCCTCGGCAAGTCTTTACATCATTTCGATGATTGATTGTAGGCTAGCTTGACGTTGGCGGTAAATAGTTGTTTTTAATAGAAAAGGCTTGAGTTTCGTAAAGAAAAAAGGTTCCGCTGCTCTATTAGATGGGGCATATGGGTCATTACATAGTTAATCCCCATATGTATCAATATTAATGATTGTTAAATGGTCCTCCTTTGGAATGCAGATTGTGTTTCTTGTGGTCTTGCTCTCCAACTTATGATTAGTGGGAGTACTTTTCCACTAGATATTTGAATCATCGAGAACTATTGCTTTTGCCCAAACGACAAACAATGATCCCAGTCAAGTTCCTTGCTTGCTGTCCAATAAAGAATTAATTGGCAATTGGGTAATTGCGGAGAAATACTTGCGTCATTAATTTATAACACTAGAACAAATCAATCACACTTTGAAAATCCTATCAGCACTGCAATTTAAAAAGAAAACCTACATGCTCCTAACATGGCCTGGTGACCTTTCTAACTAGGAAGGTCAAGAAGTGATAGCCCAGCTAAAGAGTCAGCGTGTGTTTGGGAAAGGTTTGGAGGTGTAAGCAAATAGTGTTTGGCAAAGTAAAATAAAGACATTCGCTTTTGATCATAAAAGCAAAAGCCCTGCCGCCAAGGACAACCTCACTACCCCCTCCGTCGGCCCAGCACGCCATCGCCCTCTCTTACCCGAGGATCCCCACGATCTTTAATCAATATGTGGTCATGAGGTTTAAGTTGATTGTAACCATTAGACAGCGAAGTTCCATTATGATGTCCAACCCTTTCCTGTTTCACTAGAATAGATACCTCATAGTCAAGCAGTGAAACAGCTTTAGGTGCAGTTTCACGCCTTCCTTCTTCATTATCGTCTCCCCTTTTACGAAGAAGCAACCTTTTTGGTCTAGCAACCCCAATTTCAGTATTCTGGGAATGACACTGACTAGGAGTTTTATATTCCCGAGCAAATTGGTCAAGTAACTCATCATCCCTCAAATGAGGCTCAATTCTAGGAGGAGCAGGATGAATACTCACGGCTTGAGAAAGCACTGGAGCCTCAACTTCCACATTTTCTGTATATTCATCCACTGATTGGGGCAGCAACACAGCAAAGCAAGAACCTGTTTTATCTCCTTTAGCATTATTCCCATAATCTCAACGAATTCGAGGCCTTCATGTTTTTTGCACCACCATCCAATCTCCAAATTCCTCATTTTGTTTTGGAGTACCAAAGGTTTTATTTTTAGTTTACCTTTCTCCATGCTTAAATACCTCCGGAACAATATTATCTTCACACTCTTCAATTAGATGTCCATAACAACCACAATGGAAGTAGATAAGTGGAGGCCTTTATACACAATCTTGCATCGACGACCACCAATAGTGAGCACGGGCACAATGGACTGAGAGAGATTGACTTGAACACATAGTCGTGCAAAATTCCTCTTTCTGCGGCTAGTGTTGTAGCATCCGCCTTCAAGGAGAGGTCAATCTAGTTGCCTGCATTAAAAGGCCCTCATCAAAATACTCCATCGGTAGACAAGGAATGCGAACCCAGGCAACTACTTTGTTCACAGTAACCATATCTGGATCAAAGTGAGAAATCCAAAGTTGAATCGTTAAGTAGTGATAAAAAATCATCCAAGGCTCGTTATTCAAAACTGACTCGCCATCCTCAGCCAAATTGAATTTGTCAACAAAGAAGTCATTACGAACATCCATGATCGACATTTCCCCTCTCAACTTCCACAATGCCATCAAGGGGCGAATGAGAAGAGATTGCCCAATTTTGCGACCAAGCAATTTGATAATCAAAGCTTTGTACCAAGGGGCACGTAGTCGTTTTTTCTCCTCTCGAGAATTTAGACTATTGGGCAGTCAAAATCATCATTTTCTAGAACCTCCTCATCAAATCAACCCAATCAGTAGACTCCCCTTCCAAGTTCATAGGAATTCCAGTATTTTCCTGAAAGGTCTCAAGATGAGTGGGTCAATTCATCGCCCCGTAGTACCAGCCCCAAATTCAAAACTTAGTTTTGCTCTTTTCTTACTCCTATCTAGTTGGTCTATCTTCTGTTGAGAAAGGACAGGGGACTATTGAGAGGACGGTAGTAAAGATGACATACCTTCTCTGTAACGCCGTTAATTCCTCTGAAGAAAGCTCGGAGACGTTTTCTCTTGTTAACGGTGCTGCCGCTCTTTTTTTTTTGGTAACCCAGGGAACCCCCGCACGGCCGACAGCCGGGAGCTAAACCCTGGGGGCGACCACACACGTGCCACCGGTTAAGTCACCATGCGGCGCCCGGGATTCGAACACTCAACCTTTTGCGAGATGTGCTGCCGCTCTTTGCTTTGTTGTTTCCCTAAGATCAAACCTCTTCCATTTGTGAGCGTTGACATTTCTACTATGGAGAGTAACTCTCCATATGAAAATTTTAACACCAATCTATACTAATACCAAGTAACTTTTGAGGGGTAACTTGTCATCGTAAAAAGCAACTTTCAACCATATTATCTCGTAGTTAATAATACTTAATTAAGCAAAATGTCACAGCCCATTAATTGATAACTTTGAACTCTCATGTCATTATCAATATACCATAGGCAACTTTCTATCATGCAAGGTACTAGCTCTATCTTTATATGGTAAAAATAAAGGTTAATATCATGACGAAGCCCAAATTTATACATTAGTGACAAATTTATTTCAAATTAATTTTTTTACCACCAAAAATCCTAAATTGATACATTTGTGACAATTTTTCCTTATTTTAGTTTTCATTAAATTTTACTGTCAAATTTCTGAGTTAAATGACACGTGACAGTTAACGGGTGTACTAGTTTGCGGTACAAGTGTACCAGTTTGTAATTTTTCGTGATATTAATCTAATTCATTGGAGGGTAAATTTATAACAAATATACAAATTTGGAGATTATGGTGGTTAAAAAAATTAGTTTAGGTTAAATTTATCACATGTATATCAATTTGGGATTTTTGGTGATTAAAAATTAATCTTGAATAAATTTATCACATGATATACTCAATTTGAGGATTTTTCGTGACATTAATCCTAAAAATAATTCGTCTTATTCACTTATTTGGTTACATATATAATATAATATATGTGCGTGTGTGTGTGTTTTTCCATTATTTCTTCAGAACCTCAAAAATCAGCCGCCACTTGTCGCGCGTTTGCTCTTTCCTTCTCTCCGGGAAAGAGTGGACACAACTCAGAGCGACGCGCGAGCTTCGCTTCGCTTCGTCTCAGCATTCCCCGGTCACTGCCCCGAGCAAACTCCCTCGTCCCGATTTCCCGCCAAAACCCCGATGCGCTGTTCTCCAGTTCCGCACCTCCGACTTCACCTCCCCCTCAACCTCGCCCCGCGGCCATCCCCGCTCCGACCCGCGCCTCCGCCGCCCTCCTCTCCCATCCGCTTCTCCCCCCGTCCATTCCCCCGCCGCCGCCGCGGCCTCGCCCCGAGACCTTCCGGCCACCGGAGATCCGCCGCGGGCTCCCCGAACCCGGGCTCGCCGGAGGATGACTTCGACGTCGAGCTGGGCCGCCTCTTGGCCCTCCTGCCCGAGGAGATGCGGCGGAGGGTCGGTGAGCATCCGGAGCGGAGTCAGCTGATCGAGGTGGTCATGGACTTGGGCCGGAAGCCGTTGGCCCGGTTCCCGTCCGGCGATTTCGTGCTGTCGGAGCTCCCGGTGACGCACGAGGATCTCGAGCGCGCCACGTCTCAGGTGAGGCTTCATAAAACTTTTAGGGTTTAGTTGACTGAAAATAATATTAGATGATTATATGCCACTTGATTAGCTGCTGCGCCGCGCTATACCAGATAATTCGGCATCGATTAATGTTAACCGGTATGGAAGGATACCAGTCGATCCTCATGAGGATATAAACAGAGTAGAGCTGGGACGGTAGAAATTATAAGCAAACTGGATTGCTGATAAACATGGCAAAATTGGAATGGTGTTTAAGCTTAGCTTTACTAATGAGATTGTCTCACATAATCTAATTAACAATGTCTGAGGGGTTATAGGAAAATATTGGCCCACCATTCACTTACTTGACTGATTGTTACCCCGTGCACGGTTAATTTGATTTATGACTTCTTTATCGCATTCAAGAATTCTCGGTCACTCGATTTCCTGCACGTTGTGTCTTGTATCAATCACGATGACTTGGATACAGTGATATTTATTAGAGTGGCTTTATCTCTGTCTTTAAATTGATTTTGAAGGGGACTAATGATGCGCTCGATGCTCACTAATGGATTCATATGATAGGTTGGCGACTTTGCCGTAGACAATCGAGCAGGCATCAGTCGAACATTACATCGCATTAGTGGTATTAGGAATCGGAAGGGAACAATTATTGGACTAACTTGCCGTGTTGGGCGAGCAATATCAGGAAGCGCTCCTCTGCTGCGGGATTTGGTTCAAACCGGGGATTCTCTGTTGCTTATTGGGCCACCAGGGGTGGGGAAAACTACCATTATCAGGTTTTTGAATAATGTTTTTATCGCAGTTCATTGATTTACTCTCACAACTAGGATTCATAGTGTTTCGCTTTAAAAGTTCCAAATGAGGAATATGCAGCTGATCTTCTTGCAGACAGGCTTATGTAGCAAAATTTATTGTGGCTTGAAATAGTCGATCTGAACCTTCCGATAGCTAATAGTCATATTATGGATACTTTCCTCGCTTATTGCTGTCTTCTTTGAGTCGACTAGATTTAAAGAACAAAGTGTTGCTGCATTGACTTTTCATTTAGTTGGTGCACAGGTAAGATGACTTTGGAAAATGCTACTGATTGTTACTAAGATAACTTCAGCAAACACAACCGACTGTTGCTCTGTATGAATCAACTTTTGCATTCAATACTCATGGTGAATTGTCAGTGGAAAGAGTTTTTTTGGAAGAATGAATTGGAAGGAAAGTATGAGTGGGGGATTCTTGTGGAAAATCTTTATCAATCTACTTTGTCAGTTTGCCTGTATTATAGATCAAGAATTGTGTTATTTAGGTCAAGCCTTGCTGCATAATGTTGCTTCAATTTCATCCACAATATAATAAAGTCCTCAGTTGACAAGAGAGCTCATTCAGGTAGAGTGGCGATGATTTTACTTTTCAGGGAAATAGCTAGAATGCTTGCGAATGATTATGGAAAACGTGTCATGATTGTTGACACTTCCAACGAGATTGGTGGGGATGGTGACATACCTCATGAAGGAATAGGCAATGCTCGGCGAATGCAAGTTCCCAACTCTGACATGCAACATAAGGTGGGACCTGATATTTAATAGTTCGATTACTTGCTTTTACTTCATTTTAGAACTTCCCTAACAGATGCTCTTGCAAGCTACAACTTAACCTAGTTCCTCTTTTTATGACTCATTAGTACTGTGTGTGGTTCCAAATGGAGATATAGGAATGACCCTTACTGCGATAATTGACATCTTTCTTCTTCTTATATAGGTGTTAATTGAAGCAGTGGAAAATCATATGCCACAAGTAATTGTAATAGATGAGATTGGCACAAAGCTTGAAGCAATGGCCGCAAGCACGATTGCCCAACGTGGGATTCAGCTAGTTGCGACTGCCCATGGTGTAACTATAGAGAATTTGATAATGAATCCTGCACTAGAGATGCTTGTCGGAGGAATTCAGGTTAGAGACTTGTAATGTCAGTGACAATTTGTCAATATCTCTTTTTTTTTTTGGTCAATATCTCCTTGATTACTTAGATTTATGTAGCTTTTTAATTGGCTAAATGAGGGAAATAACTATTGCTTTGGTTTTCTTAGCGTGATGGTGTCTCGCCAATGTTATTACTTGTTACTTTACTTCACAAAACAATGTGCAGTTGCCCACAGGAACTTCTCTGGGAATTGCTTCTCCTAATGCCAAGAAACTATGTTTGTTTTCTATAGAGTGTCACTCTAGGGGATGAGGAAGCCAGCCGGAGGGGTGTCCAAAAGACTGTGCTTGAAAGGAAAGGACCCTCAACATTTAGTTGTGGTGTTGAGATCGTCTCAAAGACTGAGTTGCGAGTTCATCGTAGCTTAGAGGCAACAGTGGATGCTGTTTTGTCAGGTGAACTTCCCAATCAAATTGGATTTGTTCCAATTGTTGCTTTTGGCCAATTGTTATATATCCATGGGAATTTTTAGCTAATCTGCCATTATTGCTCAGTGATTGCTCTGATGTTGGCATAGGGCGGTTACCTAAATTTGAAGTTCGCAAGATGGGGGCCAAGGATTCGAGAGGAAATGCAGAGACAGAACCTTTCGCCTACTCTTCCCTGAGTGATAATGATGATACTGGCTTTCTTCATGTTCCAGATAGGGCTGGTGAAACTGCTGGCTATAGTGACTATGCTCCTGAGTTGCCTCCAAACAGGGAGAGTTTCAGAGAAGATGGGGCTCGTCTTCCCTTGTATAATTATGGGGTAAGCAGCTGTGGCTTTTAGGCACATAAATAATCCATCTCATTGAGTTAATGAATGCATTAGGTCTCACCTCTCTCACTTTGGAAATTTGAAGCTGATTGCTTGGGTATTCCATCCTTCGTGGAGAACCTCTTGTCAATAGTAGTCATGTGATTCTCTGTCTGTTCAGGTGCTATTGTACATAAAGATCGACTGTTGCGCCATGAGATGCTTAGTAATCCTTTTTTTTTTCCAATTAACATAATTACTTGGATTCTTAGGGACAATCCTTTTTCAGCTGAGTAGGCTTGGAAGATGCCTGACTATATCCACAAGTGTTCTTCTAAAGAAAAACTCGATTTCCTTTTATAATATAAGGGATGACCTTCTCTTTCTAGAAATAAAATATCCGAGTTAGCAGAATTGTAAATTGTCATTTTTCTTCTAATAAAGTATATTGTGTTCTCATTGCTCTTGAACCATCTTGCTTTAGCAAATAATAAATTGTACACAATTCGATAACGACATCATGGCATCCGGCGATGTTCTGTTTGATTTACTGATCAATTCTAGCTAATATTGCTGCTATTCCACAGATTTGATCATATTGTTGAAATAGAAATCATGTTCCATTTGAAATCTCTTGCTACATAGCTTACAAAGTGGGCAGTTATTGTAGATCCCGGAAGCGAGCATAGTCCAAGTAATTAAACAGCTGAATTTGGGTGAAGATGTTATCCAATTAACTGATAACATCAGCCAGGCACATGCATTACTTGCATTGCAGTCCAAGCTCAAAAAAAATCCGGGAATTCAAGCTGCTGCTAGATCTCATGGAATTCCCATTTATGTCACAAAGGTTGTTGCCTGCAATTTCTTTATTTGACAGGAATTCTTCACAGTTCAATTTTAATCCCTGAATTTCGTTTTTCTTCCTACCAGACAAGTTCGCTGGTTCAAATAACAAACGCTGTGAGGGCATTATTGAGGGATCGTGATGGTTCAGAGGATACTGAAGTAGAGGACAAATCGAAGTTGTCGGAGAAAACTGACGCCCTAGAGGTAACTATTTATTCTCATTTCGGTCTACTTTTAAACAACTTTAACTAGAAGAGCGTGGAATAAAAAATGGGATCAATCTTATGATGTCATGCCTGTTAATTGATCTGCGCGCTCTTTATGATTGAAGTATATTATTATCAAAATCCTACATCATGTTTTTGATATAAAAAAAATGCTTCATTCCTCAAGGGTGTGCAGATCTATCATAATATATGACATCATTGTAATATCTGAGCTGCGGGGAATGGGACATTAATGTGGTATATAGGTTCTGGAATTCCGAAGAGCATAGAAAAACAGAAACCATTTCCACCCAAAACTCCAGGAATTTCCATGCTCGGAGGGCAGCTCTTCTGTTATTATCAGGCATTCAAGGACAAATACGGAGTGCACTATTGCACGAGGCATGGAATGAAATTGAATTTGTTAATCTTTTGGTCATTGCTGGGGCTTAGAAAGTTGTAGGATGGCGCCTGAACAGTCGTTTTATTTTCTTCATGGATTGCTGTTCCAGGAGGCAAGAGTGGCCATTGAACAGGTTGTCATTCCAAAAGGAGAACCCGTGGAGTTACTTCCAAGATCATCTTCCATAATGTCTCTTCAGCTAGACCTCATAAGAAAATACCAACTACAATCGGAAAGAGTAGGTAAAGAGCCGGATATACTTCTGCGTATCCTTCCATACGACAGTGGAAGCTACGAAGACGGAGATTCTACAGACAACGAGGTAGTTGATGGGTTTGATGACTTTGGGAGCACCAATGGCTCCGCTTACAACATCAGCAAATTACCACTTCTACCCGATTAGACAGACAGTCAGATTTATAAGTAGACGGTTGCATCATATGGGTTACAAGCTCTTTGTGCTAACTGAATGTTCAGCAGCATTGCTTGCCTTTTCATGTTTACCCGTTAAGGTTTTCTCTGTGTACATAGAAAATATTACATTAACTGAGCTTCTGCAGCATACTGTCCTGAGGAGTCTAAGATTAGGTAGAGGTAGAAGTTATTGATGGATGTAACAGCCATTTCCCACTATTGCCATCTTCATTTTTGGCCTTTTCTCTTTCTAATTGTGCTCCGTGACCATCATAGTACAGTTTTTATCGATTAGGTTTGGCAGTGACTACACACACCTACGTTTATTAATTCGAGTAATATTTTCATTTTTAAAATACTATAGCAATAACTGATAGTCATGGCCACTGGAGTTTTGTTCCACTGATGGATAGATTAACATCATATCACCACTTTAGTGGATGTACTTAGTGAATTTTTCCATTAAATGAGAATGAGTGGTTGAATTGTGGCAGAGCAGGGATACTTTTTGACTCTCAACCTCCAAAATTATTGGTATCTTTTGCCTTGTTGGAGTGAGAATCTCTCCCTGGCATGACTCATTGAAGTACACATACTCGATCCAAGAATGTAAGTACTCTCTCTGTGGTACCTATCCTCAATTCATTTAATAAGATGTGATATACGGGCCGAAATACTGCTGATATCCCATTTTTATGAATGTGTTATTGAAGGTTTCAACTCTCGAGCTGTTATCTAGATGATAATATATGGTCTTTCTTTCTATATGCTGGAAGTCATATGAAGTCTTCATGATGATAATATAAAGAATGATGAACTTGTATAAAAGCTCAGAACTTTGATGCATTATATGCAAAAGTGCACGCTCTTTATTCTGCTACATTTGACTGGTTGTATATGGGAAGCCGACTGACCAACTTCTTCCTATTTAAATGCCACTGAACACCGAAAAGGAGGTGGCCATTACTCATGAGCATTTTAAGGAATCGCATCCTATTATGTGAAGATAAGTGAACCTTTTGGTTTAGTGGACAGTAGTAAACTTAGCCTATTTTTCGGGTCGTCGCATTACTTCTTTGGCAGTTCTTGTTTTGAAAACGCTAGGGATCGGGTTTGCTGTGTGCAAGTGCTTTATCTTGAGGCACTAACTTTAACGTTCTAGTTTGGTTGATAAAGTCAAATATTTAATAAATGATCGGGGCATTGGTCAAACTGGAAAAGTGTGAGAGTGACCCAGCCACACCATGATTATTATTAGATCACTATGTATTGTCGTTTTGGTGAGCTGTCAACCCTCCTATAGGCTACTTTAGCGGTCAAACTTGATGGTTGTTGGAAAGTCAAAATCCTTGGTTGTCAACCTATGTATCTTAAATTTACAGTGAAATTACAATCGAGTTATAAAACTTTAAAAAAGTATAATCAGGTCTTTAAACTTATTAGAATGGATGCAATTAGTTTTTTTGGTAACTCTATCCTACTTGGCGAACAGAGAAACCAACAGGATGTTTTGATTAAATTTGTGAAGAGGAACGGTGTCTATGTGGTGTCACATCACAAAGAAGCTGGAAATATTAAAAAATAAAAAAGAGGCTGAAATCTTAGAAGAAAACGGTGAAATGGCTAAACATTTCAAGTAAAAGGCAAAATTAAGTAGGAAAAAAAAACGAGTTGATTGTGAGAGAGGCTTGAGCTATAAAGAAGAGAATGATCTGAGGGTGGCAACGATCCTTGCCGGGGATGTGAGGGTGGCGTGATCGCCTGGTGACGGGGCCCAACCCACAAGTGTAGCAAGTTCTGAGCGTATCATATCAAGCTTGAACGTAAAATAAAGACTAAAGGGAAGAGTAGATCGGGAACCAGATGGGCAGCAACCACGAGCATCAAAGTTCCTAATTTGAAGACTAACCCAAAGTGCAGGAATTGAGTCTGAAAATTGAAAATAGGGAAAATCGTGAACTAACGAAGAAAGAACAAGGGTGAGCAGTGGAAACTATCGTTTGCCGCCGTCCATCCAAGCGAACCCGTGACAGACTGGCGAAGGAGTTGCCAACACGTGCTTGACGGTGTATTTCTGGTTTGCCCCCACGTTTGAGTCCGCTCGCCATCTTCAGACAAAGCATCCACCTCCTGAAGGTTCGCTTAGACCACTACGCTTTAAGTTCAACTTCCCGCTTATCAGTTTGTGGGGAAGAGTAAGAACCTAGGTACTCAAATGAACCAATCGTGACCGGACCTAGCCAGCATCGCGCGAGGAGGCGTGGGCCTGTGCACCCTGTGATCCCTCCCTGTGCACAGTTGACGGTTGCTGGCCCTCGTTGATGATGACTTTGGAGCGGCGTACTTCGCCACCTTCAAGTTCTTCACGATTCTGTCCTCCCTTAAAATTTTCCTCCTTAATCTAATTTAATTGAGGCTCAGGAATAAAAATTCGGGAAAGCAATGCTGTTTTGGCCATGACCACACACCTTAGTTAACATTAATAGCCGCGTATGAGAGGGAAGGGGAAGTAATACAAAAAAACCATGTCAGCAAGTTTCATTAGCTGAATTCGACGTATTTAATGAAGTGATTTGATTACACAAACTTGACAAATTCTAAGACTAGATTGGACTTTTTGAATGTTCTAAAACTCATTTGCACTTTTTTGATAAACTTTTAAGGTTTTTGATTCACCTATGCTTTGAAATTTTATTTGGGCCAAAAGTTTAGCCTCTCCCCTTTTCTGGCTTTCAGGTTCCTTTACTTTACATGTAGATCAGACGTGATCAATTGGATTTAAGTTTTGAGTTGTGCCTGCCGTTTCAAGCGTTTTTAGGTGCAATTCGTGCGACTTGAATCTCTGAAATTACTAACGTACTGAGTAGTTCTTCCGTCTCTAAACTCTCAATACTTTCAAAAATCTTGTCGTTTTCATTTCCTCTAATGTGTTTTTGTCTAAGCAACACTACCCCAGCCACGCTACTTTTCACAAAGCATTTTGGGTCCGTATAATTCATTCATTCATGCACATCGATTACAATAGTGAAAACGTTGGGTCAGCGTGGGCATAAACATGTGTGATGATGTCATGTATTGCGTCATGGAACACACTTGTGAAATTTACCAATCTTTTTTACTCCAAAAAAAAAGGAATTTACTAATCTAATGATAATAACGTATACTAGTCACTTCTAGATGCATCACGTTATTTTTCAATGTGATAAGTTGTTAACATGGCGAGTGATTTTCTTTGTACCCTAAAAAATAGTGAATTGTGGCGAATGATTTCTATGTATCAATCCATTTTCTCAATGCTCCATTAGTGAAAAATAGCATTTATAGGAATTCTTCTCCGGCGTCGCAGAAAAATAAAAACTCCTTCATCCGATTGGAAATAAAGACTCAAAATTTAGAGCTATCAAAAGCAACAAGTGAGAAGAGAGGAGGAAGATGGGGAAAATTGTCCATAAAATTCTAAATCTATTACATAGAGCCAAAATTAGTCGGCGACCTTTTTTGGACAATTTTCCCGAGGAAAAAGAGATGGCGGCTTAAGGTAAGAAAGTCTAAAGACTGAGAGCAAGAAATCAAAGAAACTCGGCGGTGTCATCATTCATATCTTTGGAAAGCGAAACCAAAAGGGTATCTTCTGAATCTCGACAGAATCTCGAGGCAAAGATTTAGGATGGAAATCTGTTCATGCGAGACGATAATGGGGTGTTGAACTTCACCACGTCGACGATGGGTGAGTGATGACAAATGCGGCCATGACTACTGAGTCATTAGTAGTGACTAAGCACACACCACTTCAATTTGGCAAAACATTACGGACAAGAATGGGTGAGTGTGAATGTCAAACCCAAAACGTTTCCTCATTCGCTCGCTCACCAACCAAAGGGGCAAGGGTATATATGTTCCGTCAGGTTCAAGAGAGTAGGAAAAACATGTTTTCGAGTTTGAGATTAGACTTGGGTTGGTAGAGAGGAGAGTTCCCTTGCTAGGATTGGCGGCAGAAAGTTGCCACCTGGCATTATTATATGCTATCGGGGAGAATCCACCGTTTCCCACCGACGTCGGTATTTGAATTCAATATCATGTCTTGAAGTCAGATTGCATAAGGCCAAGGAAAATAAGGGTTTTCAGAAGAAACTAGAGCTACTGATTGTTGTTTTCCCGTTGAATCTCCCTCTTTTCTTTTTTATCACAACGAAACAAGCATGCACTGAGTCATTGACCCAAAAAAGCGCCGCCCCTCTATCGGTTTCATGCGGATCCACACATTCCACTCCGAATATAGTATCCGGATAATGACCAATATAAATACATCCCCACGCCGGTTCTTGGTGCATCACTTCACCAAGTTAACCTGAGAAGAAACTGAATTGGGCTTAGATGGCTTCACTGAGGTCCTGGCTCTGCCTTGCGATGCTTCTACTTGCGTTTTCGTGTAACGAAGCAAGAACGCCCAAGGCATTGTCAAACAGTGGAGGCATGACAAGGGTGGAGATCGCCAAACAAGTCCTGATAGGTTACGTGCAGAGGAAGGAGGAGATGGAGTGGAACATCCACTCGAAGCGGGCTGCCCCCGGAGGACCTGATCCGCAGCATCACTGAACCCCGGTTGGGACGTTCCACTCAAGAAGGGAGATTGAATTGGCGAGCTTTACGGTTTACATGGCATACTTAGGATGCAAATTTGTACTTTGCATGTCGCTATGTCTCTTTTTTAGAGAGAAATTGCACCGTCTGTCCTCTTTTACTAGAATAAATGCAAATCATTTCGATGATTGGTTGTTAAGTTGTTTTTAACAGAAAGGGCTTGAGTTTAAGAAAGAACAAGCATTAAGAAATAAGGTTCCACTATTATATTGATGGTGCATATTGGTCTTTATATGGTTAATCCCCGTACAACATCAAGATTAATGATTGTCATATGGGTGCTCCACTAGAATGCAGATTAAGTTCCTTGTGATCTTGCTCCTCAACTCGTGATTAGTGGGTGTACTTTTCCACTAGGCATTTGAATCATGGAGAGCTATTGCTTTTGCACAAACGACAGACAATGATCCCAATCAAGCACCTTGCTTGCTAGCGACCAAAAAAAGTTCCTTCCTTGCTCTCCGATAAAGAATTAATTGGTAATTGGGGTACTTATGGAGAAATACTTGCGTCCTTAATTAATTTCTCCTGGACCAAATCAATCACATTTCGGAAATCCTATTAACACTGTAATTTAAGAAGAAAACCTACATGTTCCTTACCAGGAAGGCCGAGAAGTAATAGCACAACTAAGGACTCAGCGTGTGTTTGGAAGAACTTTGAAGAATTATTTGCTCAAAACAAATAGTGTTTGGTAGAGTAAAATAAAGAGATTTGCTTTTGATCATAAAAGCGAAAGCCCCACCGAGGACAGCATCACCTCCCTTCCGTCGGCCCAACACGCCATCGCCCCCTCTTCCCCTGGCTCTACGTCTTGACCCGGCCATGAATCAGTCTCTCCAGCTCTGCATCTATCATCATTCTTCCCCTTTGTTCTGCTTTGTGTCGCCACAGCCGTTGACAAGGGCAATGAGCCTCGAGTCTCCAACTCGGTTGCGCTTAACTAGGGCTTGAAATTGAGCACGAGCTTTAGTCTTGAACTTGCCATGCACGATTGAAATCTAATATTGGATCTAGGGTCACTCGAGCCCGAAATCTAGAATCTCAGGCTCGCTCGATGTTGGATCAAGGTCAATTCAAGGTTGATCGGAGGTGGATCGGGTCGGTGATGAGGGAAGTGGCTTTTTTGAGGTCCAAGGCTGTCACCGACACTAGGCAGAGCGGACTCGCGGACCCAAGCCATGATCAATGCTGGAAGTAGAAGACAAAGGCTAAAAGGGCTCATCGGCGTGCCAGTGATTGTGGGCGGAGTCCAGTAATTGGACTAGTCAGATGTGGCGAGGTCAAGCGGTAGCGAGGCGGAGGAGAGAGGGGAAGGAGATAGAGCGTGCGTGAGGTGAGGGTGACACTGGAATACAAATAATTTAGTGATGGCAAGATAGGAATACAAAAATATTAGTGAGGGCAAGATTGGAAGGAAAAATTCACTAAAGCCCTAAAGTAGCATTTTCGTAATACTAAAAGGCAAAGCTGGTTTGGAGTTGCATTATGCTTTTAACATTTGTAAAGGTCACCTTTGGCTCAAGGGCCTTTAAAATTTAAGATGAGCATGACAACGATTCTGTGTCCGGGAACTAATTCTGCTAAAAAATAATATTTTTTTATTCTGCGCTCTGGAACAATTTATAAGAATTTGAAAGCATTTGGTAACTGCTCAAAATTTATATTCTTAGAATAGAAAAAGAATAGAATTACGCTTGGTAACTACATAAAATTTCTTTTTATTAATAATATTTTGAATTTTTTAATTTTTCTTTTCTTTTTTTCCTTTCTTTCCTTGGCCATAGCCGGTCGTCGGCACCGGCAACCGACCACATGCCAGGGCCAGCGAGGGCGTCGTGGCCCTCACTGCCGCCCTCACCGGTCATGACAACGAGGTCGGCCTCACCAGATGACGGCGAGGTCGAGCCTTGCCTGGCCAAGGCGAGGTCGACCTCACCGTCGCCACCCCCAGCGACGGCGAGGTCGGCCTCGCCATGGCCGAACGACGCTCGACCTCGCCTAGATCTGGTGAGGCCGACCTCGCCGTCGCCAAGGGCGGTGAGGGCTACCCTCACCGGCGCTGGCCGGCAGCGAGCTAGTGATGGATCAGGAAGAAGATAAAGAACAAATAAAAAATAATCAAAAATAAAAAAATTATTCTAGAATCAAGAAATTACTTTTTTTTCTTCTTGATTCTATTCCAAAACTGATTTTAAGAATAATTTTTTGCAAATTTGTGTTTGGACACAAAAATTTTAACAAACGGATTTTTATTCCCAAATTGATTCTGGGAACAAAAGAACAGAAATTATCACTATTTAGCAAGTTGTCAAACACCCCCTTAGTTGCCAAACATCTCCTCTTTGGCACAAGGGCCTTTGAAAACCCAAAGAACTTTGAAAATGCTCTACCCAACGCACCCTAAAACGTAAAATTAAAAGGAATTTGGTTCACATAATGGATGATCGACGTTGTGCTAACAAATGCCTGTCAATCTTCTTTTTCCTTGATCAGTAATGCGTATCTAATTACCACAACGAAATTTAGAAATTTAAAGGCATATCTAATTACCACAATGAAACTCAAAAATTTGAACTTGAGAATAACGGACTTAGTAACGAACAATCGCACGGCTTGTGGTGTTTTGGGTGCTAGCAGACATCCATGTTGATGTTAAAAATGTGCATGATTCACCATGAGAGAGTTAAGAGAGTTTCTACGGTCACTTTGGAAACTTAGTACCACAATGATGAAGAGTATTAGTGTACTTTGTGCGTTGAAAAGTTATATCACTTATCTTATAAAAAAAAAAAAAGATGAAGAGTATTAGCGCTACAGTACGGTCCCACGCATAGTTTCGACAATTTGTAACTACTCGAGGATCAGAACCACAGTGGCCTAACTCTAACAGCATTTATACTGTATTGGGTTGAGCTCTCATAGCATCTTGCGCAATGGGCCTCACCAGCCCAAACTTTTATCATTGGAGCTGTTGTCCGAGCACAAGCATCAGTTCCAGTGAAGGGATCATCGTGGCCTGTTTTGCTCTTCTTTTGTGGTATTTTTGTGGCCAGTGGCCATTGTTTTACGAGAGGAATCGCCAATTACAATCTCCTTTGAAGCTATAATATTATCTTGAGTAATGATGATGCGAGGTTGGTTGTAGTCCCATGTAGACTATACGTACTAGACAGTTAGTGCAATATAGTCAGTGTCAAAGCCTATTCAACCAGCACGTGTTGCAGAGAACTTTAACGCCAAAAACAAAAGTTAAACGATCAGCGGTATGTTGGAGATCCATATGCTCTACGTGCATGCATTTGATCAAGAGAAAGGGCTAGTCAAGTCAAGTAATTCACCATGTAAAGTAGTAACATCTGATTAAATTCATGTGTTCTTCGTCATGTTGACTCGGGGAAAGTTACTTTATCTGGAGCTTTAGCGAAATATTGGTGAAAATTTCATCATTTCTTGACGACGCGCCTCGCCTTTTCTTTTTGCCTTCTTTTGCACTAAAGAAGCAAATGGAATGTCTTGAATATGTTCGTCTTGTAATGAAGGACTTACAAAAGTTAGTTGCCTTCGCATAGATAGTCCAAAACAAGTAGCATGGACATGCAAAAGGACAAGTCAGCAAGGCTCACAATGGGCGTGACTATTTTGTAGTTTCTCATGGACCAAACACCTTTTCAGGCGCCTGATAAATCATTAAGTATTGATTGTGGATACGACGGCTTGGCTGTAGTTAAAAGGTTGCTCTGTCCTTACGTGTTGTTCCTGAAAGTCACTTTGCTTGATAGTCACAACAGAACAAAAGAACAAATAGGATGGTGATCTGGTTCTCCAACGAGAGTTTGAGCTTTTAAGTGCTGATGAGAAAGCAGAAGCCGGATCCATTTGGCGGCTGAAAGTAGTTGACCTGAAAGAAATTGGTCCGTGCATTTATCACACAATCCAAATAAGCCTCACTCGTCAGAATGAAGACAATTGCTCTGTGCATCAAAATATGTGCTGATTCAAGAAAGTAGAAAGATCCAACTTTAACAATGAAGACAATATTCTGCATATGCTGATGTTTCAATATCATTCTGTCTAGTAATGTTCAGTAGAATTGAAAATATTAAAGCCCTCCTAAGTCCTCCTTATTTAAATTCTGGGGCCAATTTAACTTCCGGCAGGCAAGTACTTTGAGCTGCTTAATGCAACCACCTTCATTTGCTTGTGTTTTGCTGTTTCACATTAGCATTCCCGCTAGTCTTCATCCTCTATGGCTTGTCTAATTAAGGCACACATTTTGCTGCTGCTACTTGTAACTTTGCTTGTGGTGAGCTCAAAGGCCCGGTTTCCTCCTAAGTTCTCAAAGACGGAGAAGAAGATTGATGGCCAGGAGACTTTGGATAAGTTAGGCTACAGTGTTTTGAAGTTGGAGTGCATTAGCAGGAGGATGGGAGCAGAGATACAGAGAGCGTCACTAGGAGGACCAGATCCTCAACATCACTAGCAGTCATTTGTCATTAACTTCATATTTCTGCCCAAAGTTTCTATTAGCACCCAAAGAAGGGAGAAAAACTCTCTATTTGGTAAAGAATACCTCGCCTGTTTCTTAATTTCTTTTTGAAGTGCTAAGAAAGTGGGTGTAAGATTATTCACTTAATATTTCACTAATGTAAAAATGAAGTTGGAAGATCTTTTGTTATTGTTGATGTTTTCTATCCTCAGGTGTGTGATGATAGTTGCTTTGTGAAATGTAGAACAATGTCAGACGAGTTAAAACATTCGGGACAGTACTTGGCCTTTGGCAAGAAACCCATTAATGCTCGGTCCTGTAATATGCAGTTGGGCAAGAGAATTTTCCGGACACGATCCTTCCAACTAATCTTTTTACTGGTAAAAGCGCAACGGCTTAGTACTTTATGCTGCTCCAAGAAAGAAAATCCTTTGTTAGTTTTCGTAGTCTTCCTGTCAATTAAGTCATATGGTTCTGTGAAGCCTACTCATCAAGTACAGCTTGTGCCATTGGCCACGAAAATGAATACAACACTGACAAATGATGCAAAATTTCCGTCTTGCTTCCCCGAAAAAATGGGGAGATCAGTCTTTCGTTCCCCAGTTACTGATTGGCAAAGTTGATCCCCTTCTCAATAGAAGATTTGAGCTCAGGAATCAGGCTTTCCAACCCTTGCTTCTCAAAGTCAGACATAGGACCCAACTCCAAAACTTCCTCCACTCCATTCTTTCCAAGTTTCACCTACAAAAGAGGACCAAATAGTCAACTCACTGCACATGCTTTTAATGAAAGTTAGAATGATCAGCTAAAAGTGATAAGGTTCCGAAAAGGGAAAGGATATGCACATAAAAATGAACATAATGTACTTGCACTAGCTTAGCCTAGCTGACTTCAGGGTCCAATTCAAAGTATGTTAGTGCTTAAATATGAAGCTCCATCAACATCAGGCTTCAGTAGGCGTATCTCGAATGCAGACCTTATGAGAGTTCAAGCTACGAATCATTACACTAACCAACATAGACCAAGTTTCAATATCCAGCCTTTTCCATTTAGTCGTGTTAAGATAATATCAGCACTTGTTTTATTGAATACAAACAGGCTTGACTTTCTACTTTCCATAGCGAGATGGAGATGACAAACCTGACAATCCCAGGCCCCTAATAATATTCTTAATAAAGCACAAAAACCAAGTGAAAGCCCCCTCAGACATAAAAGGAACTCTTTTAAGAATTTCCACAGGGAATCAATCACCTTAGAAGCAAAGAAAGGAAGTTCAGTGATGCTAGACTGCACAAAGGAACATTCCACCACATCGGGGACACCATTTAGGCCCTTCAGGCAAGCATCTGCAAATAATGCTCCAGCATACCTGCCAAAGATGCAAATTGAATCCACCGAAATGAATTTTAAGACCGCGCCAAAGTTAAAATATCAAAATACAGGGATGCAGAATCTTCTTGATTTTGTCAAATAAATATAAGACCAGGTGGCGGTGAACCCACCAGCCAAAAACATCAGCATCTGTGCAGATGAACATGGAGAGAGAGAGAGAGAGAGAGAGAGAGAGAGATCGTTCATCTCATAGTTAGAGCTGATGGAACCGCTCATCTAAGTTGTTGCAGTAAAATTCTAGTTTAAGCAAAAAAAACGACTCAGATATTCAGACTATACATCTCATGACCTAATTCAACACTTACGCCATGGACGATGTTGCAGATCACTTTCCGGCCTTTGCTTCCACAACTTCCGTCCCTCCATCTTGTGTACGCTTGGTAGGTGCCTTGATATCTTCGTCGGCCAAATTGGCCTTGGGTACAGCCTATAAACCGAGAAATAGTAATCAAATTACCTACGTATACGCTGAAGGTGTTGCAGACAAATATCTTACATTTCAAAATGAATGAAAAGAAGGGAAAAGCAAGTACTTGAGAAAACAATTGTAATGCCCGCATGACCACCAACAACAGGCACATTCACCCCTGCAAAGAATATGACAAAGAAGGATTCACAGAGTAACTTAGGCTGCGCATGGCAACCATTCTGTGCTCGGAAACAGATTTTGATTAAAAATGATTCTTTTTTATTCTGTGCCCGGGAACTGATTCTGAACATTTAAAGGCTTTTGGTAACGGTCCAAAATTCTGTGCCCGAGAATAGAAATGCATTTGGTAACAGCATAAAATTTCTTTTTATTAATAATATTTTAATATTTCTTTCTTTTTTTTATTCTCCTCCTTCTTGGCCATGGCCGGTAAAATATTTTTTTAATTAATGATAATTTTATTAAAAATAATTTTTTTTAAAATATTTTAGTAAAAAATATTTTTATTGAAAATATTTTTTTTATTTTTTTCATCATGGCCTGATCGTTGGCCATGACCGGTAAAATATTTTTTTATAAATATTTTTTTATTAATAATATTTTAATAAAAAATATTTTATTGAAATTATTTTTTATTTTTTTTGTCATGGCTTGGTTACTAGCCATGTCTGGTAAAATATTTTTTTATAAATAATATTTTTTATTAAAATATTTTAAATAAAAAATATTTTTATTGAAATTATTTTTTTATTTTTTTCGCCATAGCCTGGTCACTGGCCATGGCTGGTAAAATATTTTTTTATAAATAATTTTTTATTAATAATATTTTTTATTAAAAATTTTTATTGAAATTATTATTTTTATTTTTTTTTTGCCATTGCCTGGTCGCTAGCCATGGCTAGTAAAATATTTTTTATAAATAATTTTTTTATTAATAATATTTTTATTAAAATATTTTAAATAAAAAATATTTTTATTGAAAATATATTTTTTATTTTTTTCGCCATGGCCTGGTCGCTGGCCATGGCCAATAAAAATTTTTTATTAATAATATATTTTTTATTTTTTTCGCCATGGCCTGGTCGTTGGCCACGGCCGGTAAAATTTTTTTTATTAATAATATTTTATTATTTTTTGCCATGGCCGATAAAATTTTTTTATTAATAATATTTTTTTATTAAAATATTTTAATCTCGCAAAATACGACGAGATTGGCTCTCGCGCCGGACATTAGAAGCTATATTAAAAACCAAGAAAAAGAAGAAGAAAAAAAAATTGATTCTCATTTTTGTTCTCAGAATCAAGAATCTACTTTTTTTTTTATTCTTGATTCTGTTTCAAAATTCATTCTGGGATCAATTTTTGGCAAAATTGTGTCCGAGCACAATTTTTTTAATAAACAGATTTCTGTTTCCAAACTGATTCTGAGAACAAAAGAACAGAATCAAATACTATTTGGCAAATTACCAAACAGAGCCGTAAAGGAGCAACTTTTTGAATGTCCTAAAACTCGCTTGCATTTTTTTCAACGAACTTTTAAGGTTTTTAATGCACCTGTGCTTTGAAATTTTATTTGAGCCAAAAGTTTAGCCTCTCCCCTTTTCTGGCTTTCACGTTCCTCTACTTTACATGAAGATCCGACATGATCAGTTGGACTTAAGTTTTGAGTTGTGCCTGCTGTTTCAAGCGTTTTTAGGTACAATTTGTGCGACTTGAATCTCTGAAATTACTGACATACTAAGTAGTTCTTCCGTCTCTAAACTCTCAATACTTTCAAAACTCTTGTCATTTTCGTTTCCTCTAATGTGTTTTTGTCTAAGCTACACTACCCCAGCCACGCTACTTTTCACAAAGCATTTTGGGTCTGTATAATTCATTCATTCATGCACATCGATTACAATAGTGAAAACGTTGGGTCGGGGTGGGCATAAACATGTGTGATGATGTCATGTATTGCGTCATGGATCACACTTGTGAAATTTACTAATCTTTTTTACTCCAAAAAAAAAGGAATTTACTAATCTAATGATAATAATGTATACTAGTCACTTCTAGATGCATCACGTTAATTTTCAATGTGATAAGTTGTTAACATGGCGAGTGATTTTCTTTGTACCCTAAAAAATAGTGAATTGTGGCGAATGATTTCTATGTATCAATCCATTTTCTCAATGCTCCATTAGCGAATAATAGCATTTATAGGAATTCTTCCCCGGCGTCGCAGAAAAATAAAAACTCCTTCATCCGATTGGAAATAAAGACTCAAAATTTAGAGCTATCAAAAGCAACAAGTGAGAAGAGAGGAGGAAGATGGGGAAAATTGTCCATAAAATTCTAAATCTATTACACAGAGCCAAAATTAGCCGGCGACCTTTTTTGGACAATTTTCCCGAGGAAAAAGAGATGGCGACTTAAGGTAAGAAAGTCTAAAGACTGAGAGCAAGAAATCAAAGAAACTCGGCGGTGTCATCATTCATATCTTTGGAAAGCGAAACCAAAAGGGTTTCTTCTGAATCTCGACAGAATCTCAAGGCAAAGATTTAGGATGGAAATCTGTTCAGGCTTTGAGGCGATAATGGGGTGTTGAACTTCACCACGTCGACGATGGGTGAGTGATGACAAATGCGGCCATGACTACTGAGTCATTAGCAATGACTAAGCACACACCACTTCAACTTGGCAAAACATTACAGACAAGAATGGGTGAGGCTGAATGTCAAACCCAAAACGTTTCCTCATTCGCTCGCTCACCAACCAAAGGGGCAAGGGTATATATGTTCCGTCAGGTTCAAGAAAGTAAGAAAAACGTGTTTTCGAGTTTGAGATTAGACTTGGGTTGGTGGAGAGGAGAGCTCCTTTGCTAAGATTGGCGGCGGAAAGTCGCCACCTGGCATTATTGTGCTATCGGGGAGGATCCACCGTTTCCCACCGACGTCGGTATTTGAATTCAATATCATGTTTTGAAGTCAGATTGCACAAGGCCAAGGAAAATAAGGGTTTTCAGAAGAAACTAGAGCTACTGATTGTTGTTTTCCCGTTGAATCTCCCTCTTTTCTTTTTTATCACAACGAAACAAGCATGCACTGAGCCACTGACCCAAAAAAGAGCCGCCCCGCTATCGGTTTTATGCGGATCCACACATTCCACTCCGAATATAGTATCAGGATAATGACCAATATAAATACATCCCCACGCCGGTTCTTGGTGCATCACTTCACCAAGTTAACCTGAGAAGAAACTGAATTGGGCTCAGATGGCTTCACTGAGGTCCTGGCTCTGCCTTGCGATGCTTCTACTTGCGTTTTCGTGTAACGAAGCAAGAACGCCCAAGGCATTGTCAAACAGTGGAGGCAGGACAAGGGTGGAGATCGCGAAACAAGTCCTGATAGGTTACGTGCAGAGGAAGGAGGAGATGGAGTGGAACATCGACTTGAAGCGGGCTGCCCCCGGTGGACCCGATCCGCAGCATCACTGAACCCCGGTTGGGATGTTCCACTCAAGAAGGGAGATTGAATTGGCGAGCTTTACGGTTTACATGGCATACTTAGGATGCAAATTTGTACTTTGCATGTCGCTGTTTCTCTTTTTTAGAGAGAAATTGCACCGTCTATCCTCTTTTACAAGAATAAATGCCAATTCGGCACTGCGCCTCGGCAAGTCTTTACATCATTTCGATGATTGATTGTTAGCTTGACGTTGGCGGGAACTAGTTGTTTTTAACAGAAAGGGCTTGAGTTTAAAAAAGAACAAGCATTAAGAAATAAGGTTCAATTCCACCACTGTATTGATGGTGCATATTGGTCTTTATACGTTTAATCTCCATACAACATCAAGATTAATGATTGTTACATGGGTGCTCCTCTAGAATGCAGATTAAGTTTCTTGTGATCTTGCTCTTCAACTCGTGATTAGTGGGTGTACTTTTCTACTAGGCATTTGAATCATGGAGAGCTATTGCTTTTGCACAAACGACAGACAATGATCCAATCAGGCACCTTGCTTGCTTGCTAGAGACCAAAAAAAGCGTTCCTTGCTTGCTCTCCGATAAAGAATTAATTGGTAATTGGGGTACTTATGGAGAAATACTTGCGTCCTTAATTAATTTCCCCTGGACCAAATCAATCACATTTCGGAAATCCTATTAGCACTGTAATTTAAGAAGAAAACCTACATGTTCCTAACCAGGAAGGTCGAGAAGTAATAGCACAACTAGGGACTCCGTGTGTTTGGGAGAACTTTGGAGGTGTATTTGCTCAAAACAGATAGTGTTTGGTAGAGTAAAATAAAGAGATTTGCTTTTGATCATAAAAGTGAAAGCCCCACCGAGGACAGCCTCACCGCCCCATCCGTCGGCCCAACACGCCATCGCCCTTTCTTCCCCTGGCTCTACATCTTGACCCAACCATGAGTCAATCTCTCCATCTCTACATCTATCATCATTCTTCCCCTTTGTCCTGCTTCGCGTCGCCACAGCCGTTGACAAGGGCAACAAGCCTCAAGCCTCCAACTCAGTTGCACTCAACTAGGGCTTGAAATTGAGCATGAGCCTTAGTCTCGAAATTGCCATGCTCGATCGAAATCTAATCTTGGATCTAGGGTCGCTTGAGCCCTAAATCTCGAATCTTGGGCTCGCTCGATGTTGGATCGAGGTCGATTCGAGGTTGATTGGGTCGGTGGCGAGGTAAGTGGCCTTTTTTAAGGTCCAACGCTGTCACTAACCCTAGGCGAAGCGGGCTCGCGGACCCAAGCCATGAGCGATGCGGGAGGTAGAAGATAGAGGCTAAAAGGGCTCGTTGGTGCGCCAGTGATTGCGGGTGGAGTCTAGTATTGGACTAGTCGGATGTGGTGAGGTGGAGTAGTGGCGAGGTGGAGGAGAGAGGGGAAGGAGAAAGAGCGTGCTCGAAGTGAGGGTGACACTGGAATACAACTAATTTAGTGATATCAAGATAGGAATACAAAAATATTAGTGAGGGCAAGATTGGAAGGAAAAAATTCACTAAAGCCCTGAAGTTGCATTTTCAGAATACTAAAAGGGAAAGCTGGTTTGGAGTTGCATTATGCTTTCAACATTTGTAAAGCTCATCTTTGGCTCAAGGCCTTTAAAATTTAGTTGCCAAACATCTCCTCTTTGGCACAAGGGCCTTTGAAAACCCAAAGAACTTTGAAAATGCTCTACCCAACACACCCTAAAACATAAAATTAAAAGGCATTTGGTTCACAGAATCAATGATCGACGTTGTGCTAACAAAGGCCTATCAATCTTCTTTTTTCTCAATCAGTAACGCGTATATAATTACCACAACGAAATTTAGAAATTTGAAGACGTATCTAATTACCACAACGAAACTTGGAAATTTGAACTTAAGAATAACGGACTTAGTAACAAACAATCGCACGGCTTGTGGTGTTTCGGGTGCTAGCAGACATCCACGTTGATGTTAAAAATGCGCGTGATTCACCATGAGAGAGTTAAGAGAGTTTTCTACGGTCACTTTGGAAACTTAGTACCTCAACGACGAAGAGTATTAGCGCTACAGTACAGTCCCACGCATACTTTCGACAATTTGTAACCACTCGAGGATCAGAACCACAGTGGCCTAACTCTAACAGCATTTATCCTTTATTGGGTTGAGCTCTCACAGCATCTTGCGCAATGGGCCTCACCAGCCCAAACTTTTATCGTTGGAGCTTTTGTCCGAGCACAAGCATCAGTTCCGGTGAAGGGATCATCATGGCTGGTTGCTCTTCTTTTGTGGTACTTTTGTGGCCAGTGGCCATTGTTTTACAAGAGGAATCGCCAATTACAATCTCCTTTGAAGCTATAATATTATCTTGAGTAGTGATGATGCGAGGGTGGTTACAGCCCCATGTAAACTATACCTACTAGACAGTTAGTGCAATATATAGTCAGTGTCAAAGCCTATTCAACATGCACATGTTGCAGAGAACTTTAACGCCAAAAACAAAAGTAGTTAATAGATCAGTGGTCTGTTGGAGATCCATATGCTCTACATGCATGCATTTGATCAAGAGAAAGGGCTTGTCAAGTCAAGTAATTCACCGTGTAAAGTACTAACATCTGATGAAATTCATATGTTCTTCATCATGTGTGGCTCGGGGAAAGTTACTTTACCCGGAGCTTTAGCCAAATATTAGTGAAAATTACATCGTTTCTTGACGACGCGCCTCACCTTTTCTTTTTGCCTTCTTTTGCACTAAAGAAGCAAATGGAACGTCTTGAATATTTTCGTCTTGTAATGCAGGACTCACAAAAGTTAGTTGCCTTTGCATAAATAGTTCAAAACAAATAGCATAGACGTGCAAAAGGACAAGTCAGCAAAGCTCACAATGGGTTATTTTGTAGTTTCTCATGGACCAAAAACCTTTCCAGGTGCCCGAGAAATCATTAAGTATTAATTGTGGTTACGACAGCTTGGCTGTAGTTGAAAGGTTGCACTGTCCTTACTTGTTCCTGAGAGTCACTTTGCTTTATGGTCGCAACAGAACAAAAGAATAAATAGGATGTTGATCTAGTTTCTCCAACGAGAGTTTAAGCTTTTAAGTGCAGATGAGAAAGCAGAAGCGGGATCCATTTGGCGACTGAAAGTATTTGACTGTGTGAAAGGAATTCTTAATATTTTACTATTCAGAAAAGTTATATATACATAAGTGATTAGCAACAAAATAACCCAACAAAATAACTCTAAGAGTCCTAAAGACTAATTTACCCTTTATACTTTGTCGCGACCGCCCTTAGGTGTCAACATACTTCTAATACTCCCCCTCAAGTTGGAGCATAGATATTAATCATGTCCAACTTGTTATAAATATATTCTATCCTTCCATTATCCAGAGATTTAATAAAAATGTCTACAAGTTGTTCACCGATTCTAATATGACCGAAAAGAATCACTCCACTCTGCAGCTTTTCTCAAATAAAATGACGGTCAACCTCAATGCGTTTTGTTCTCTCTTGAAACACAGGGTTGGAAGCTATATGGACTGCAGCTTTATTATCACACCATAGAGACAAAGGAACTGAAGCTTTAAAGCCTAATTCAGTTAACAACTACTGAATCCATGCTAATTCACATGTCACTTGTGCCATGACTCTATATTCTGACTCATCACTGGAACGAACAACAACACTTTATTTCTTACTCTTCCATGACACCAAATTTCCTCCAACCAAGGTACAATAGCCGATGGTTGATTTCCTATCATTTGAAAATCCTGCCCAATCTGCATCAAAAAAATCCTTTAGCTTTGCCATGACCATGATTTTGATAAATAATTCATTTCCCTGAAGCTTTCTTCAAGTACCTCAAAATCTGAACAATTGCATCCCAATGAGATGTACGAGCAAAAGACAAAAACGGGCTTACTACACTAACTGAAAAGGCAATGTCCAATCGAGTAATAAAAAAAAGGACCACAAAATATATAAATTTCACACTATATTTTTTTAGGCAACTCAACTCCAACAACTCAATAACCCAATAAAATTGTAAGTCTCCATGACCCCCAAACACCACCAATTAAAAGACCAACCATTACCTAAAATTCACTTCAACACAATATCCAATAGGAGTGTCAATGGGTCGGGTCGGACCGAGTCTCCATGATATCGACCTGACCCGAAATCCCATAGTGACGCGCTTGACTCAACCTGACCCGGCCCGAGACCTGCGACGGGTCGGGTCGAGTCAGGTCAGGTTTCGAGTTCTCTCTCTTTGTGGCAAATAGATTGGAAATGTGTGTGAACCCGAATAGCAAATTGTTATGGAATCACCATCCTCACCTTCGCATTTCCCCATTTATTCTTATTACAAATAGATTGGAAACGAGTGCTTAAATTCATTTCCTTGCGTGATTAACTGAAAACACCAGCTAATCAACTGAACTCGCAAAGTTGAATGTGTCATGCGTGGTATGGGCTAGGTGATGTTAAGTACTTGCATAACATAGTGTTGCAACAACACAATGATAAAGAAAACATTTAGGGTACCCGAACCAATTCGCAAACTTGTAGCTAGTGACTACCATCGATGGCCGCTAACTTGGATAGGTGGATGTGCACTTGACCTATGCGCTAATGGTGGAAAAGATTGGAGTTGAATGTTAGCAGGGTAATCCTCCTACTAGCATTTCCAACAAATCCTCCACTAAAATGGACAATTACAAAGAAAAAGATACATTGTTGAAGTGCCACCAAGTTCTCTGCAGCACTTCACCTTAGTATGTTCAGCAACCCATTTGACAAAGATCTTGTCATGTGGCTATCCATCCTCATAGCTCATAGTCTAAACCACATCTGTATCTCCAAGCCTCTAAATGCCGCTTCCACTCGTACTTCATCTTAGCAGGAAAAGTGTTGATCAAAGGCCTTCACAATCGCACAACTAGTTAATTCAAAATGTAAAATATGAAACCAAATGCAACTTCAGCTATTTCTAGGCTTCTAGCTAATAGACATAGAAGGCAAGAGATATTTTTTTGCCAGGTAACCAATTCTAGCTTTGGGTTCATTTTGAAGATGGAACTTAACCATGGTCTGGATAGCAGAGACCTACCTAATTACAGGGTCAACAAATCTAGCTGAGGCAGCAAGTTGATCAATCCGACCCGGTGCTGTCACGACAACCACGTCCTGCAAGTTTTGATGGTTGACCTTTCTTCTGCATTTGACCACGAAATGTTAAGGAAGCTTCTCAAATTGCTCCCACAAATTGCAATAGGGATAATGTTTTTGAGTAAACTAAGAGAAACCTAAGATTTTCATTTTACCAAGAGCAACGGATTGGGGTCAGCTCCTTTTCTAACAAACACCCTACGAGCCTATCTCTTCTTCTCCTCTGCCCGTATTTTGGTAATGCTGGGCCTGTATATGATAATGGTCCTACCAATCTAACCAACAACAACTAATCCGGTGAGTCAGTGACCAACTCTAGTTGCTTCACAACCTCATCTAGGTCACCAGGACAAGTCCTGTGTAATTTGATCTAGGAAGCAAAACAAGTAATCTAAAGCACAAAACACAACTAATATTCGCAAACACAAGCAGTGTTGCATTGCACAACTCGTCCTGCAGTTGTTTCACATTGAAAGATTACCATGTTTAGTTCGCAGCCATTAGTAGCATGAAGTAAGGCAAACCAGTGACCAGGAAGAAATGAGTTTAACCTCACTCAACATCTAATGAAGCTCGTCCCTAGCTTCCGTTATCCTCTCTCTGTCATTGCTATTGACCACAAAGATAAGTCCCTGGGTGTTCTGAAAATAGTGTCTCCACGGGGGTCGAATCTGCACATAAGCAAATCCATATGAGGCAACCAAATCTTGCACAAGGCATTAAACACTTAGCAAAGAACATCACGCTTTAAGACCAAGAAACCATGGAGATGCATGAAATCACACTCCGACAATGCTTCCACTCTCAGACATAGAAGTAAATCCCAGTCGATAAGACAGATTAAACTAAACTAGCCAAAACAATTGTCTAATTTTTGCAGATGAAAACCTTCCCTAGAACTAAAAAAACCAAAACCCATCAACTATTGAAGTTCTTACCCAACAATTACCCCTCGAAAACCCACGATGCAAGCTCTTTCTTCTCGTTCACACTCAGATCAGGCACTTTCCCGCCCGTCCTTGGCTGCCAATAGGCCGGTTTTGGCACTTCTTCTTTCTCTTCTTCTAGAAGCTCGCTACCCGCGTCTCCGTCGTGGCCGTCATGGCCGTCGTCTTCGCCGAAGATCTCCCCCTGAGGAACCACATCGGTCGAGGCCTCCGGATGCAGAGATGGTGTTTGAGTGAACGCTGCAATGGACGAGGAAGAGGAGAGAGAACAGCAAGCGAGGCGAGAAGGAACGGAAGAGAACGAGGGTGGAATGGAAATTAGGGCTTGGAATGGAACAGCGGTGTTTTTGGGTAGCGGTGTCAAAAGACCCGAGCCGGCCCGACCCCAACAATACCCACTCCTGAAAGGCCCTACCTGAAGAAGACTGATACCGACCCCAAAATATCCCAAATTTTTTGATAGGGTCAGGCCAAGTCGGGTCGGACCGGCGTGGGATTTTTTGACACCCCTTAGTACCCAACTGCCCATGAATCTCAAAAACAGAGGAAAAAACCCTCTTAATTCCAAACTCTATCATTGCCAACAAGTTTCCTCGATACACCACAACATCCAACACCCACAACATCCAGTAACACCAAGTGCAATACTTTAACAAAAGCGACTTCAGGTATTCATGTGTTGGCCAAAAGATTACGAAGCTAGTGACAGATGGATCAAATTAATTCATGGGGACACAAAGAATCTAGTAACCACAGTTAGCGATGGCGAGGCAGCGCAAGCAAAGATAGCGAGCACGTCGCACAAGTTGTATGAGCAGTGCGAGGGTTGCGCGAGTCGCACAAGCAACAGAAGAGCACGCTTAAGAGCTAGGTTCGTGCGAGAGCGAGGTTCACGCAAGCATAGCGTGAGGGTTGCACGAGTGAGGTTCGTGTGAGGGTGGAGCCCGCCGCGACGACAGTGGCGATGATGGCCGACGGTTCCGGCGGCTAGTCGACGGCGGCAAGTCAATTAGGGTTGAGAGCCAAGCCCTGATACCATATGAAAGGAATTTAAAAAGGACATATATATAATATATATATATACACATCAGTAATTAGCAACAAAATAACCCACCAAAATAACCCTAAGAATCCTAAAGATCAATTTACCCTTTAAACTTCTAACAGACTTGAATGACATTGGCCCGAGCATTTATCACGCGATCCAAGTAGGCTTACTCGTCAGAATGAAGACAATTGCTCCGTGCATTAAAGTTATGTGCTGATTCAAGAAATAGAAAGATCCAACTTTTTACAATTAAGACAATATTGTGGGGCTTGGGTCCATAAGAAAGTGGTATTCTGCTTATGCTGATATTTCATTATCATTCTGTCTTGTAATGTTCAGCAGAATTGAAAATATTAAAGCCCTTAGTGCTATAAATTACGGGGCCAATTTAGCTTCGAGCAGGCAAGTACTTAGAGCTGCTTAATGCAGATTGCAACCACCTTCATTTGCTTGCTTGTTTTGCTGTGTAACGTTAGCATTCCCGCTAGTCTTCATCCTCTATGGTGTTGGAGCTGGCGAATACTTCGAGGACTTTTATTTCTCATACCGAACACGCTCACGTGAGCTTAGAGAAACCGAAGTATGATCTGACAACATGTGACCTTTGTGCACGGAATGCGGGGTTCGAGGACGCAACCTAACACAGGGGTCCCGCTGACCGAACAGCGGGCGGGGGTTCCGCTCCCTGATGAGTGGACAGCAGGGGCTCGGGGGCAACGCCCCCAAAATAACGTCAGGTTTGCTGATCCTTTTGTTGTGGGATCAAAGGGATTTGGATAGACTTGGACTTTGGACCCATTTTAAGTCATATATATATATATATATATATTGTACTCGTACGAGAGATCATTGTAACGAGTGATGATGGTTGTAAAATCTAAATATAATAGTAGAATCCCTTTGCAGGATGTAGCCCTATTTTGGTGTGAACTTGGATAAATTCGTGTGTCAAATTTTCTATTATGTGTAATTATTCCGATTCGGTTCGAATATAACCCTATCTTATGGCTCGTCTAATTAAGGCACACATTTTGCTGCTGCTGCTACTTGTAAATTTGCTCGTGGTAAGCTCAGAGGTCCGGTTTACTCTTGAGTTCTCGAAGACGGAGAAGAAGATTGATCGCCAGGAGATTTTGAATAAGTTAGGCTACAGTGTTTCGAAGTTGGAGTACAGTAGGAGGAGGAGGAGGGGAGCAGAGACACAGAGAGCGTCACCAGGAGGACCAGATCCTCAACATCACTAGCAATCATTTGTCAATAACTTAATATTGTTGGAGATGCCTTTGTTCCTTAATTGATACGGTGAAGATATCATCCAAGACATAGATTGATTTGATTATCCTTAATTGCTTTATTGGGATATTGTACATCGGGAAAATTATTCTTTTCTCTTTTTTGTATATTCTTTTCCAAGTTTAGTTTGCTCTATGTACTATAAATAGGTATGTACTCTTTCAGTTTATACATGAGAAAGCAATATACATAATTTTATCCCTCTCTTCTTTCTTCTAGCTTTCCATCAGTCCATATTCTTTCATGGTATCAGAGCTCTTGAAATAAGCTTTCGCAAATCACTCTTTTGCCTGCAAAAGAAAAAATGCCCAAGAATCAGAATTCGAAGTCCGGTTCATCAAACGACCCTGAAAACTCCTCAAATGACCCTCCTTCGAATCCACGTCTAGATACATCCCGTATCACCAAAGAAAAACAAATGGAGGACGGGCAAAATAGACGACCAGATCTGGTTCAACCCCAAAGAGGGCAATTTCCTTCGGGCCCATACGTCCAATGGGTTTCTATCCAAATCCAGCCCATTCAGGGCCAATTCGTCCAGACCCAGACCATTCACGGCTCAATGATTTCACCAAGCCCAGTTTAGACGAGCTCTGCGGAAAATAGTGGGCCAGAAGGAGGCTCACATCCAACTATTGAGCCCAACTTGGTCCATGAACAGGGTTGGCATTTCCCAAACCAAATCAGATCGAGTCCATCGGGTTTTGGCGCAAACCCGACTTTAGTCTACAGCCCCGATTTCTTTCCTTTTGCAGGTGTCGTCGGCGGTCAGCCGGAACAGGGTGATCCCCTATACACCTCAGCCGTCAACGGCCCAGAACTACGCCTCATTGCGCAACAACTCTCGAGATCAGAAAATTATTTCGTTTGGTCATGAGAACTCCGATGTGCCCTAATCACAAAAGATAAGGATGGATTTATTGATAGAACAATACCAATTGCGTCCGACGAGCGGCTTGCACGACACTAGAGGAAGTGCAACCAACTTGTGCGGACATGGATCGGCAACTGCCTCACCCCGGACGTCGCCGTCGGACTACCTCTAACTGAGGACGCAAAGAAAATTTGGGAGAATATAAAAAAAATATACAGCAAGTTCGATAGGGCAAAAATTTTTGGGATAACCCAAGCCCTATCAGAGCTAAAACAGGGCAACCTCTCTGTCACCGCCATCTTCAACTGATTGTCAACACTTTGAAATGAACTCGAAGTGCCAGAAGAAAAACTTGAAGGACCAGAGGCTACACTAACACAATACCGAGCAATCAAGGAACGGGAGAAGATAACCAGATTCTTACTCATACTAAATGAGAGTTATTTACCTTTTCAGAGTCAAATTCTCGCCATGGATCCCGTACCCTCACTCGAATGAATTTATCAACTGGCCATGCAAGAAGAATCCCAACGTCTGGCGTCCACGGAGTACCTGAAGGCCGGCGACCATGTTGTTCTTGCGGCAAAGGCGACGCCGGAGCAACGGCGTGCCGCGTGGAAGTCTGGCTGTGGAGGTCTTCCTCGCTCGAGCACGGCGCTAGGGTTCCCGAGTGAAGAAGAAGATATTATCTCTTCATTTAGAATGAATGGACACGATTTAATTGTGTCCCCAAGATCGAACGGTCCAGGGCGCACCCGTGGCACAATACAGATGAGCGGCCATGATTTGATCTCAGGATCGAACAGTCCAGGGCACACAATGTGATCAAACGGCTCATCTTTCATCTTGGCCGCACCCAAATCAAACGGCACATATCATGCCACGTCAGCACCTACGTGGAAAGCATCTAGCGGCCAAGAGGCCACGTCTTCTAGATCCAATGGCCAAGATTCTAACAAAGGAAAAGGTAAATTTTGCAATTTCTACAAACGTCCTTATCATACAAAAGAAAATTGTTGGAAATTACATGGGAAGCCATAAGACAAAGAAAGGAAAGATCGAGATTTTTCGGTTGCAGCAAATGCCAAGGTTAACTAGCCTATCAATCACAATCAATTCCAACATATTATGAAAGCTCTAAATCAGCTAGGCACTCAAGACAAAATGGCCAGTTATGCAGGTATATCCTATTGCTTAATGAGCTCTATTTCGTTTGAAGTATGGATTATTGATTCAGGTGCTAGTGACCATATAGTCTGTGATGAACGTTTCCTTTCCCATATCCACAAATCCTCTCATAATACTTCAGTTCGTCACCCAAATGGAAGTGATACTTCCGTCACTAAAATTGGAAACGTCCATCTTAATCCATCCATTACATTGAAAAATATTCTCCTCATTCCCAAGTTTCAATTCAATCTTATTTCAGTTTCCAAACTTTGTAAGGACAACTCCTGTTGAATCTTCTTTGATTCGGATGTCTGTTTTTTTTTTCATGCCCTTTTAACTGGAAAACTGATGGGCTTGGGTAAAAATCATGATGGACTTTATTTTTGGGTCACATCACCCAAAAATTCTGATTTTTCACATCTTTCCTTGATTAAGGGCACATTGTGTAATGCCAATGCTAATAAAAATGTTTCTTTATTTCATCAACGTCTTGGTCATAGTGCTTCTTTTCCTCACCCCAAATGCTCTATTTGTCCACTGGCAAAACAATCGCAATTACCATTCACTCAAAGCACATCACGTGCTAATAATGCCTTTGATTTGTTACATATGGACATTTGGGGGCCATATCACACACCACATCGTGATGGGTCTCGATTCTTTCTTAACATTGTGGATGACTATACACGTGCAACATGGGTTTTCCTTATGCAATCCAAAACCCAAGTTCTTCCCCACCTTAAAAATTTTTTTGCTTTGATCAAGAATCAGTTTCACAGAACCGTGCAACGAATTCGTACTGATAATGCCCGTGAATTTTTCAATCATGAATGTTCATCTCTTTTCATCTTGAATGGCATTCTTCATGAAAGTTCCTGTGTCTATACACCTCAGCAAATGGGATAGTCGAGAGAAAACATCGTCATCTTTTAGAGGTGGCTCGTGTCCTCAAATATCAAGCTTCCATTCCTGAAACGTTCTGGGGAGACTGTGTGGTCACAGCAATTTACTTAATCAATCGAATGCCATCTCGGATCCTAAATGGACAAACCCCTTTTGAATTGCTCTTTGCCAAAAAACCGGATATCCGTCACCTACGTGTCTTTGGATGCTTATGTTATGTATCTACTACAGGCCCTCGGGACAAATTGGGTCCCCGTGCCATTAAGTGCATATTTATGGGATTCCCTACCCTTCAGAAGGGATACTTGGTTCTTGATCCATTAATCGGAAGATTTTTTGTTAGTAGAGATGTTATTTTTCATGAAGACATTTTCCCTTTCAAAGAAGAAAAATCTTCATAAAGAAAACCAGAAGACACTGGCAATCTACATCCATTTTTAAATGAGGAAGATTTATCACCCTCACAGCTTATTATGATTCCCCATATGGCGCCTCCTACATCATTAGAAATAAATGGTGCAACGTCAACTTTATCGAAAGATTCTATGGCTTCTCCATCAAGTCCTCAATGATTCTCATAGGCCACCCAATCAGCCTGACGCTACAGCACCTCGACGTTCAAGCCGCACAACGCGACCACCTACATGGACAAAGGACTATATTTGTTCTGCCTCAAAATCATCTGGTACACACTATCCTATCTCCTCTTATATTAGCTTTGCTCGTTTATCACCAGAACATTAATGCTGCATTAGTAGGATATCTGAGGAACATGAACCATCCTCATACAATGAGGCTATTCAAGATCCTCGTTGGCAAAAAGCCATGGCAGACGAAATACAAGCACTCATGGAGAATAAGACTTGGGATTTTGTTAGCTTACCACCCCACCGGCGACCTATTGGGTGTAAATGGGTGTACAAAAAATAAAATACAAGGCAGATGGTTCAGTTGAACGATATAAGGCTAGGCTAGTGGTCAAGGGATTCACACAGAGAGAAGGTTTCGATTATCAAGAGACATTTTCCCCAATAGCCAAGGAAGTCACTGTTCGTTATTTTCTTTCCATTGCTACTCTTTGTGAATGGCATCTACATCAGATGGATGCTCATAATGCTTTCCTTCATAGGAATCTAGAAGAAGAAGTTTATATGGATCTTCCACCAGGATTACGGAGACAGGGGGAGAATCGAGTATGTCGTCTCCGCAAATCCTTATATGGACTCAAACAAGCATCTCGTCAGTGGTATGCAAAATTTACAAATGCACTCACAACTGCAAAGTTTCAATAGTCAAGGCACGATTATGCTTTATTCACATGGAGTCGAGGTACATCATTAATCTACTTGCTAATATATGTTGATTACATATTAATTATGGGGAATGATGAATCTGCAATCAAGGAATTTAAGAAGTACCTGCATTCTACTTTTCACATTAAAGATTTGGGACCTTCCAAATATTTTCTCGGGATTGAAATTGCACGATCAGATAAAGGAATTTATCTCAGTCAGCACAAATTTGTCCTAGAAATTATATCAGAAGTAGGACTATCTTGTTCCAAACCAACTGTCATTTCAATTGAGCAGAATGCTAAGTTGACAACTGCCAAATATGACAAAGAGTTGTCACCATTGAATGAGGACCCATTACTCAAGGATCCATTAGCATACCTGAGACTTGTTGGAAAGCTCATCTACCTCACCATGACCAGACCTGATATATGCTATGCCGTACAAATTCTTAGTCAATTCATGCATGATCCAAAACAATCTCATATGAATGCTGCATTAAAACTAGTGAAGTACCTAAAAGGGTGTCATGGATTGGGCATTTTATTGTCGCGGGAAAACAACATAGAAATGATTACATATTGTGATACAGATTATGCTACTTGCCCTATGAGCAGAAAATTAGTGACGGGTTTTTGTGTCAAATTAGGAAACTCACTACTCTCATGGAAGACAAAGAAACAATCGACTGTTTCATTATCATCCGCTGAGATAGAATATCGAGCAATGGCAAAGACTAGCTGCGAAGTTGTCTGGATAAGAGGATTACTTCGAGATCTTGGTATATGGGTGAAGGAACAAACAACTCTATTTTGTGATAATGACGCTGCACTTAAACTGGCAATGAATCCAGTTTTTCATAAAAGAACAAAGCATATAGAAGTTGATTGCCATTTCATCAGAGACAAAATCCAGAATGGAGTAATCAAGACAATGGGAATAAGGACTATAGAACAACCTGCGGATATCTTCACCAAACCTTTATATCAGAGGCAACATATGTATCTACTAAGCAAGCTAGGCATTCTTGATGTATACGAGCCACCAGCTTGAGGGGGAGTGTTGGAGATACCTTTGTTCCTTAATTGATACGGTGAAGATATCATCCAATACATAGATTGATTTGATTGTCCTTAATTGATTTATTGAGATATTGTACATCGGGGAAATTATTCTTTCCTCTTTTTTGTATATTCTTTTCCAAGTTTAGGTTGCTCTGTGTACTATAAATAGGTATGTACTCTTTCAGTTTATACATGAGAAAGCAATATACATAATTTTATCCCTCTTTTCTTTCTTCTAGCTTTCCATCGGTCCATATTCTTTCAAATATTTCTGCCTAAAGTTTCTATTAGCACTCAAAGAAGAGAGAAAAACTCTCCTTGGTAAAGAATACCTCGCCTGCTTCTTAATTTCTTTTTGAAGTGCAAACAAAGTGAGTGCGAGATTATTCACTTAATATTTCACTAACGAAAAAATGTTGGAAGATCTTTGTTATCGCTGCTGTTTTCTGTCCTTGAGTGTGTGTGATGATAGTTGCTTTGTGAAATATAGAACAATGTCAGACGAGTTAAAACATTCGGGACAGTACCTGGCCTTTGGCAAAAAACCCATTAATGCTTGGTCCTGTAATATGCAGTTGGGCAAGAGAATTTTCCGGACATGATCCTTCCAACTATTCTTTTTACTGGTAAAAGCGCAACGACTTAGTATTTTATGCTGCTCCAAGAAAGAAAATCCTTTGTTAGTTTTCGCAGTCTTCCTGTCAATTAAGTCATATGGTTCTGTTCCTATCAAATTAGATTCTGCATCATCCTAGTTGCAGCGTATGCATCAGGGCAATTCATCCCAATACAAGTCGAGTGAATCAAATCCAGGGAAGCCATTTCACCTTATTGAATTCCTACAAAGCTAGCGAGTAAATCTAATTTGCCCTCAACAGTAGGGAACTGTCAATTCATGAATAGAGGATTGGGATTAGGAGAGTAAAGGCTATGACTTGATCTTCTTGCTTGTGGAAAAATACCTAGTAGAAAGCAGAATAATGCCTCAACATTCTTTCTTCATGCCATGACAATTTCATTGCCCAAGCTGCAAAGTAATATCAGCAGATGCACAAATCTTTATATTACGAGGGTTTTAAACATAGAACTGTGTTAAAATCGCATGTTTCCAGGGCACTCTTCAGATCCTAGCGAGGTATGTTATGCATAGTCTCTCCTAAGGAACCGCTATCTATATGTTGTTCCCATAGAAAGTAGGTCTGAGCTGTAGAAATCATCAGTAGAAACCTAGAGATTTCAAATACTCACCTAGAGACTGAAAAAGTAGTCATGAAATTTTCAAGGACCATATGAACTATAAAGGATAAAGTTTTTTTTTGGTAAGGTAAACTATAAAGGATAAAGTTCGTTGTATTATAGTGCATAAATTTCAATGGCTGAGAGTACTTCTGCAATATACCAGAAATAGTCCTAACAATCTGTGGGAAGAGGATACTGGCAGTATTGGGAGTTTTTCATGCAAAGGAAGAATCGCTCATAAGCAGATGCCATTTTACTCGCTGTAAACAACGAAACTGCACGCTGCTCACAGACCTTGCCTTTGATCCGTAACTTCTTCAATCCATCTCGCACTACCGACTCCAAGGCTTCAATAAATGACTCCACATTGGGTGAAAATGTGTAACCAAATTCCTCACTGACGACTACTGTCCCAACAATGCTAGGATAGTTCGGCGTCAAAACCGGCTTTCCACATTGCATTGCTTCGATCAGTGTCAGATCAAGTCCTTGAGGCCTCAATGTCGGGTTTACAAACACATCGAGGGCATTATAGAACTCGGACAGCTCTGAAGGATCCAATGCCCCTAAAACCTTTACGGTGTGGCCCAATTCGGCATATCTTCTTCCCCAAGGACCAGATCCAGCTACAAGCAGAAATACGCCGGGATGGCGCCTTGTGAAGGACACAAAGGCCTCGTAGAGAAGCGGATGTCCCTTGTCACGGACCAACCGGCCTGCCACTCCCATAACAATGGTTGCATTTTCTGGGACCCCATGCCTCCTCCTGAACCGGGCCCCGGCTACTAGATCATGCGTGAACTTCGTTTCATCAACCCCATTAAGAATTACATGCACTTTCCTAAGCGGAAGTTGGTAGATCTTGACCAAAACGTCGGCAGCATTGTTGCTTATACATATGTGCTGTGTATAGCTTGGGAAGAACCTTATCTCGTCCAAGAGCCTTGGCATCGCCTCCTGGAGCTCGGTCATGGGCCCTGGCAGAAGGCTGTCCGGGTTGGACAGAAGTTCTTGAAACAACTTCGAGTGCATGATCTCGTACCATATCCCGTGCCAAGTCACAGCCACGTTTGCTACCGTTTTTGCACGCCAGTGCGGGAGCGAGACGCTCTCAGTATGAACGTAATCAAATGGTCCGTTTGCATTCACTTGATTGAATATCTCGAATGCCAAAGAACAGTTGACCGAACCATGATCGTTGGCCGCGAAATGGACATGGAGACTCCCTTGGTGGATATCATGGTGTGATTTTCTATCAGAAGGGACGGTGAATATGTGGATCTCGTGGCCTCTAGCAGCCAGAGCACGATATAAAGTCTCGGCGTGCCGCTCCATGCCACCGGGGGCAGCGTCAACTGGCCATGTCTTGGAGAAGACGGCAAGCTTAAGCTTCTCGAGAGCTGGTCCAAAACAAAGGTGGTTCCAGGGGAACCTGGCATCTCTAAGGTCTCCATTAAAGCGGGTATGGTCAGTACCGAAGAGTGGCTCCAGACCACGCCTAAAAGGCACCAAGAAGAGAAACAAGGAGGTGAAGATAAGAGCTAGTGCAGAGTGTCTGAAGCAGAGCAGCTTAGATGAAGATGAGTTTTTGTAGGACTGATGCTTCGAGCCCATTCCTAGAATCCAAAAAGAAAGCGATATCTTCTGTCCAGACTGATGAAACAATCTTAACTCGTGATCTATCTGAGACTAACCCTTTTTCGGCCGTTGATGCCGGATCTCCTCGAGCTTGCAAAACATTTAAGGAACCGCACATGGTGGCAAGGGGATTTGTCAACTTTTTTATGTACTTTGACGTTTGAACCTTCTAGGATGTATTTTATGATTTATATATTCCGTAGAGTATGTGAGAATTTGGATCCTAGAATTTTTTATTGACCATGCATCTTACCAAACGAAGCCAAGACAAAAGGAAAGTGAGGATCCAGGACATCGAAGAAATGGCCAATTAGTTAATCCTTCTTCATAGTTCTGCCACGAGAACTTGGTCACATCCCTAGAAAGCTCATAAAAATCTTCAAATAAGGTCTATTCAAATATCAAGATTGACTTTAGTGGATGCTATCGCTAAGGTTTATCTAAATTTTGAGAAATGACATGCCCATTTTTTCCTTTTTACGGTATCGTACAAAACTCTCCTTAAATTACCACCGTTTTTATATCTAATCTTAACACGAAGCATGTCACCTTTTCGTCTGTATTTTTCAACTAAGCTCGTGCACTTGACCATGGCAAGAAGGCCGACGTCATCACTGAAAAATGTAAACCTCGGCTTAGAGGACTTAAGCTACGCGTGGAACTTCACTACATCCCCATCTAATCCCTGTATCAATGTTGCATCATTGACATTCAGGAGTTTCTATGATGTGAATAAGCTCCCAAGACCACGGCAAATGAATGAAATCGCAAAGATAATGACTCTGCCAGCAATTCAAAGATCCTCAATCAGTGAAAGTTGTCTAAATTGAATGGAGCTCAATGTCAATGCCCCTCCATGTGTGAGATCAATAATTATTTAAGAAGATGTTCATATGAAGCCTACTCCTCAAGTACAGCCTGTGCCATCGGCCACAAAAACGAATACAACACCGACAAATGATGCAAAATTTCTGTCTTGCTTCCCAAACAAAATGGGGAGATCAGTCTTTCGTTCCCCAGTTACTGATTGGCAAACTTGATCCCCTTCTCAATAGAAGATTTGAGCTCGGGAATCAGGCTTTCCAACCCTTGCTTCTCAAAGTCAGACATAGGACCCAACTCCAAAACTTCCTCCACGCCATTCTTTCCAAGTTTCACCTACAAAAAAAACCAAATAGTCAACTCACCGCGCATGCTTTTAATGAAAGTTAGAATGATCAGCTAAAATTGATGTGGTTCCGAAAAGGGAAAGGATATGCGCAAAAATATGAACATAATGTACTTGCGCTAGCCTAGCCTAGCCGACTTCAGGGTGCAATACAAAGTATTTTAGTGCTTGAATATGAAGCTCCATCAACATCAAGATTCCATAGACGTATCTCGAATACAGTCCTTATGAGAGTTCAAGGCTACAAATCATTACATTAACCAACATAGACCAAGTTTCAACACCGAGCCTTTTGCATTTAGTCATGTTAAGATAATATCTGAACTTGGTTTTTCGAATACAAACAGGCTGGACTTCCTACTTTGCATAGCGAGATAGAGATGACAAACCAGACCATCCCAAGCCCGTAATCATATTCTAAATAAAGCATACAAACCAAATGAAAGACCCCACAGACATAAAAAGAACTCTTTTAAGAATTTCCAGAGTGAATTAATCACCTTAGACGCAAAGAAAGGAAGTTCAGTAATGCTAGACTGCACAAAGGAACATTCCACCACATCGGGGACACCATTTAGGCCCTTCAGGCAAGCATCTGCAAATAATGCTCCAGCATACCTGCAAAAGATGCAAATTGAATCCACCAAAATAAATTGCAAGACTGGAGCAACGTTAAAAAATCAAAATACAGGGATGCAATCTTCTTGATTTTATCAAATAAATATAAGACCAGGTGGTGGTGGACCCACCAGCCAAAAACATCAGCATCTGTGCAGATGAACATGGAGAGAGAGAGAGAGAGAGAGAGAGAGAGAGAGAGAGCTGATGGAACCCCTCATCTATGTTTTTGCAGTAAAATTCTAGTGTAAGCAAAAAAATGACTCAGGTATTCAGACAATATATCTCATGGCCTCATTCAACACTTACGCCATGGACAGTGTTGCAGATCCCTTTCCAGCCTTTGCTTCCACAACTTCCGTCCCTCCGTCTTGTGTACGCTTGGTAAGCGCCTTGATATCTTCGTCCGCCAAATTGGCCTTGGGTACGGCCTATAAAGTGAGAAATAGTAATCAAATTACCTATGTATATGCTTAAGGTGTTGCAGACAAATATCTATCTTATATTTCAGAATGAATGAAACGAAGGGAAAAGCAAGTACCTGAGAAAACAGAGGGAGGATTGTAATGCCCGCATGACCACCAACAACAGGCACATTTACCTCTGCAAAGAATATGGCAAAGAAAAATTGACTGAGCAACTTAAAGAAGATTAATCAATAAGTTTATTTCATTTGAAATAAAGAAAAAAAACCAATAGCACATAGCAACCAAAAATAAGTGTGACTTCTGATAATAAGCTCTACAATCGTACCTCCAACAGGGACTTTAGCCTTCCCAGCATAGAAAGTTTTGGCCCGAACAACATCAAGGGTTGTCACTCCACAAAGCTTCTTCTCATCATAGGTCCCTGCCTTCTTAAAGACCTCAGCAGCAATTGGCACTGTTGAGTTCACAGGGTTGCTAATCATGTTCACAATTGCCTGATCACATGAACATAGTCTCCAATAAACATATGTTTCAGAGAATTCGCAAGGATACTTAACAATATAGCATATACGACACTGCTTTACAGCATCTTGATAGTTCAAAGGACACTTCAGACACAGAGCATATAACACTACCCGAATTAGGTAAAATACAGGTGATTCCATGATATTGATGACCAAATTAGAATGACCAATGACAAACAAAAGAGAAAAAGATATATAGTCACATATACTTAAATTGTCATGAAATTTATAGAGGAGATCGGAAAATCATATTGTCAAGACTCTCATTGGCGGAACATAGAATACTCACATGCGGGCAGTACTTTGCGATTGCAGTACACAAGGACTTGACAATGCCAGCATTTATGTTAAAGAGATCGTCGCGGGTCATCCCAGGCTTCCTTGGCACACCAGCCGGAATAATGACAACATCCGATCCCTCCAAAGCTTGCCCAAGCTGTTCCTCACCCGTATATCCAGCAACCTATGATCATCGAACAAAACAATATGAGCTGACGTCACCGCACCATATTTCAAAGCCGTATTGAAACGGGGAATTCAAATGAAGCTATCCTAATAACTCTGTCTGCCTAAAAAAGACAGCTATTTCGCAGATATCAGAAGTCCAAGATGGAGAATTAATCATGGATTATCCATCACGCAACAAAATCCAACTAATAGGGGAGATGCTTCACCGAACTAGCTCATACCATGCGGATGTGAAGCATATAAATATGATTCCTGAACATGAGGGTACTGGTTGAACGTCGTCTAATTCAATAGAAACGACTATCATCATAATAAGCTAATCAACCAGGCAAGGCAAACGCAGACGAGGCACGGGAACAAATTAGCCAAAAAATCGTTTGCTTTGGAGGGAAAATCATGCGGTCAAGGGCATGTACAGACTAGAAAGAGGATGCTAATCACATACAGAACCCCAAGCAAACGTGTACAGAAAATCCGAGATTCAACCAAAATATAGTAAAACTGATCGAGAGAGAGAGAGAGAGAGAGGGAGGAAGGGAGTGTGCAGGGACCTCAGATCTGGTGTTGACGTGACTGACGTCGGCGGCGACACCGGGAGTGCCGGCGATATCGTAGAGGGAGAGCTGGGAGACGAGAGGGTTGAGCTTCATGAGGAGGGCGAGGGGCTGGCCGATCCCGCCGGCGGCGCCGAGCACGGCCACCTTCCGCTCCGGCACCGACTCCGAGCTGTAGGCTCGGCGGGGGAGGCGCGGCTGCGAAGGGGCGGCGGAGGAGGACCTCGATCGGATCAGCCTCAACATTGAAGTCCTCATCTTTGACGAAGACGGAGAATGGAGAATGGAGAGAGAGAGAGAGAGAGAGAGAGAGAGAGGGTTTTAGAAATGGTGGAGCGAAGCGAGAGAGGTCGAAAAACAAGGTCGAGGCGGAGGCTTTTAGTTTATATATATATATATATGGAGCTTTATTGTCGGAAAAAAAATGTATTTTTCACGTAAAGTGTTTGATTAACATTGATATTTATCACGTTAATTGACGAAAAGCTCACGCGGGACACCAAAAAAAAAAAAACAATTTTCGATCGCGATTTTTGGCTTTGCTGACTCTCATGAACACATTATTATTTGAGGAATCGAAAATGAAAAACAAAAAAATTGAATTTTGCATGGGACGAGGAAAAGTGAACGTGCCCAAATCACCTTTTATAATTTTTATTACTCTAATTCGTTCCGCCTTCGTTCCGCCTTGCCACCCGAAAATTTAATCGGTTTCGGTAAATATGATCTGAGAAGAACCGCTCCTTTGAATGATATTTGACATTATATTACTGGCTAGCATTTCCCTTCTCTCTTAAAGTTTTTAATTCTTATGCCCTAATCTTTTTTCTTTGGTCATATGTGAAGGAAATTAACTTCGTTATCTTGTCCAAGTGGCGCTTCTGATCATGGGCTTTTTCACATTAAGCGAAGCTCAAATTTCTGAAGTCGCAATTTTTTTTTATAAAAAAAAAGAGTTGAAAAGAAAAACAAAAAGCAGAAGTTAATCTAAATATTTAAAGATTACACAAATTAATAAAATTCAGAAGAATGGAGGTAGGGAAAAAAAAATACACACTGTTTTCTTTACCAGTAGAAAAGGTCCAATTTAAAAGGACAAAAATGGAAATGATGGGTCGCTAGCCCGAGGAGAGCTGGTCCAGAATGGTATTGGCTTTCGAGTTGGGGGGGCATGACAAGTCGCCGCCCGCAATTGCCTTAGTGTTTTTCCTTCCTTTTTTTACTAAACGATTGCCTTCAAAAGGGGCTCATTCATGCGTGCAAGCCCTGGGATGGAGGCGTAAATGCAAGGACTCGTATAGTTTATTTCACGGAAAATATAATATTTTTAAAAATTATTTTTCAGAAAAATAGTTAAATTTTTTTATTTG
>CM062236.1:34852741-35032174 GCA_031216185.1 Syzygium aqueum
TAGAATCGGAAACCGCACCATTGGTCCGGTTTGGTTCTAGGCGGTTCAATGGAACCCTTTGCTCTTAACTAGCAAAGAATCGTGGCCACAAAAGGCATACAACTTCACATGCTCATGGCTTGACTTGGGTTTTATACACAATCCCTTTGATGGTCTCTTTATTTCCATTCGATGTAGGACTCTTGGCATTTGCATGAAGACAAGCCAAGAGTCTCACATTGAAAGTGTTCAAGGCAAGCCAACAGTCCAACATCAAATGGGAACGAAGAGGCATTAGAATTATTGTATATAAAAACCCAAGCCAAGCCTTGTAATTAGAGTTCAATACACCCAATCCAAGCATTATAATTAGAAATCAATGCACTTACAATGCATGGCAATTAAAGTTCAAATTGTTTTATTAAAAAAAATTAAATAATTAAATTTTTTAAAGAAAATTTCATTATTATTTAAAAAATAATAATTTGAAATCGGAACTGGGCTTGTAGGCCACGAGCCGGTTCCAGTTCTGAACTGCGGGCTCGGTCAACTGGCCGGGCCCGGGTTTGACCGGGTCGATTCCTAGCCGAAACCTACCCGTGGCCACGTCTAGTCAAGACCCATCTCGACTCACGAGGTATCTCGAACACTCTTAGAACATCATGACACATGAGGTATCATCACCACCAACTCATGGGGGACTAAATTATAAATACCTCTTTGCCATGCCACACAACCCAATCATCCCAGGCGTCATTTACATTAACGAGGATAAATACGCCACTGTAAGACCACATGATAATGGTCAATAATGCTTTACAAACCAACTCAAAATACACTAGTTAACTCATATCGTGTGTATATTATAGGATTTTCATATCCCTTCAACCTAGTAGAGAATCATCTCAAAACGGTAGGACATATGATTAATTCTAGAGTCTTTCACACATACTCATAAAAGGAAACCAACTATGGTAAAGGCTTTCCTCACACAGTATTATGGCAATACACATCATTATAACATGAAAATTTCCATTTGTCATTTCTCGTGCAATAAATGACGACAATTAATTACGTGCACTTCAACATATATATCCTCATTCTATCCATGCTAAGCCATTACCATTAATAATGTGAACGTCGACAACTCAAAGAATCGACCACATGATTAATCGACAACACTTAATTAGTAACTCGATAACTTAGTTGAATTACCAAAAATTTCACGTTTTGGTTTAGTATCGCCAGTACCACTTTTATACTACTAAATTTTATGGACATCAATTAATCACAAACTCGGCACGTAGATATTCATCGATTCAAGTCAAACAAACACAACAATTCAATACAATCATTAAAACATCTCACACTTAACATCAAAATTCCAATTAAAATTATCATCTATCAAACAACCAAGTCAAACATACTAAATATATCAATCTAACTTAGCCGTTAGAGTTTTCACTTACCTTGAATAAAAGGCTTGAGCAAAATCAAAGTTTTAATTACCTTCAAAACAAAATAATCAAGAACATAAGTTAACAACTCTCAATCTTTTCAAGTAACAAAACTAGTTTAATAAAAGAGAATAAAGACCACAAACTCACCTTGTAAACTTTTGAAAGATGGAATTTGAAGCTTCAACAAGACAGGTATAATACTTTTGCTTGCATCCAAAAATTTGGAGAGTGGGATTGAAAAGGAGGCTTGAAATGTTTTTGAGATGAGATTATACGGCTAAGGGGAAACAATTAACTAAGGTTAAAAGTAATGATGACAATGGATTAAAAACACCGGTTGAAGAATGAGAGAGAGAGGTGTTCAAGTTTAAAGGGTGACATGGCTAAATTTGGATGATAGAAACAAAGATATTTTGGTGTTCGTTGAGATGCTTAGTATATCAATATATAGACAAGGAATTTAGCATTCGTTTTAAACATTGATAACACCGAAAAATATTTTGAACTTACTAAAACATTTAACAAAAGTTACCTAACGCTAAGAGATTCACAACTCAGTAAATTTTTAACCCAAAAATTATCCAATCCATATGATGGAGCGTATCGATCTCCATACACAATTACTATGGCGACACGTGATTCATTGCCACTCTATATAATCCACATATGCACAAATACTTATTAATTTAATCCCAATGGGAACACTTTTTGAGAACCAGGGACACAGAAAAATACAAATTGAACCTTCCACTGCCACCACGTTAATAATCTGACTAGAATTTTCACTTGTGACATTTATTGTCTTAATTTCCTACATATTAATTGATGTAGCAATATCTGAATGTCACATAATCGTTAGGCTAAAGGAAATAGACTCATCGTCTAATCAACTATCAAACAAAGGCCTCTAACAGTTCATTCACGTACATCAATCGAAAACCTAGATCGAATAAGCAAGATCGTGTTCGAATGTGAGGAAAATGAAATTAAACTTGAACAAGCAATGGTCGATGTCGAGTTGGACTTCCTTGAAGGTTTTGTGAGCTCACCTATTTGTGTCCAAAATTTGTTGCACTTCTTCGTTGGCACCTTCAAATCTTGTTGTTGACGGCGCCATCTCTCTCTCTCTCTCTCTCAATCGAACAAGATGGAATGTGAGTGCGAATGAAAATGCGTGGCTTATGAGAGTGAGCGCATGGAACAGTGCAATCTTGGAGAATAATAAAAGGGAAAATACCACCAAAACCCTAAACTATGCCATTTATGATAAATTTACTTTGAAATTTTTTTGTAACATAAAAAACCCTAAACTATGCCACTTATGACAAATTTACCCTGAACTTTTTTTTGTGATACGAAAAATCCTAAACTATGCCACTTGTGACACATTTACCCCACAATACTTTGGCCCATGAGCATTTTCATCTTTTTTCTTTTTTTTCTGTTTTCCCTCCGTCGTGCCCGGCGAGGGTTGCCTTCGCTGAATCCGGCGTTGGGCGACCCTCGCTGGCGTCAGGTGAGAGTTGCCCTCGCTTGGGCAGGTGAGAGTCGCCCTTGCCTGGGCAAGTTAGGGCAGCCTTGCCCTACGCCAGCGAGGGTAGCCCTCACCCAACGCCGGCCAAAAGAAAAGAAAAAAAAAGAAAAAAAATCAGAAAAAGAAAAAAGATGAAAATGCCCATAGGCCAAAGTTTTCTGGGGTAAATGTATCACAAGTAGCATAGTTTAGGATTTTTTGTGTCACAAAAAAAAGTTTAGGATAAATTTATCACAAGTGGCATAGTTTGAAATTTTTCGTGTAAAAAAAAGTTCAGGATAAATTTATCACAAGTGACATAGTTTGGAATTTTTAGTGGTATTTTCCCTAAACGGGTGATAAACAGGTTGAAAGTGCGTTTGTAAAAAACCCAATAATACCTTGTTTGGTTTTTTTCATTTTTAAACCCATTTATGACTCATATTTTAATTTTAAGGTGTGTTTAACTCTCTTTCATAATTGTGAATTAAAATAGGGTTAATACCACGAAAAACCCCAAACTGGTACATTAGTGATAATTTTACCCCGAACTATTTTTTTACCATAAAAAATGCTAAATTGGTATACTTGTGACAATTTTATCCTGAAGTATTTTTTTGACCATCAAAAACCCCATAATGGTATATCTGTGATAATTTTACCCCCGAACTAATTTTTTGGCCATCAAAAATCCCAAACCGGTACACCTGTGATAAATTTACCCTCCGTTAGTTTCCGTTAAATTTTACTGTCAAATTACTAAGTTTAATGACATGTGGTAATTGACATGTGTACCGGTTTTGGATTTTACCCCTCTGTTTGTCACGAGTTTACCAATTTGTGAATTTTTGTGATATTAATATAATTTAACGGACACAACAGATGGTAAATTTGTCACAAATGTACCAGTTTGAAATTTTTAGTGGTCAAAAAATTAGTTCGGGGGTAAAATTGTTACAGGTGTACGAGTGTAGGGTTTTTGGTGATCAAAAAAATAGTTTGAGGTAAAATTGTCACAAATGTACCAGTTTGGGGTTTTTGGTGATAAAAAAAATAGGTCGGGGTAAATTTATCACAGGTGTACCAATTTGAGATTTTTTGTGGTCAAAAAAATAGTTCGAGGTAAAGTTGTCACAGATGCACTAGGTTAGGGTTTTTCGTGATATTAACCCATTAAAATATGGCCCATTCACGACGTGAATCGAACTCGTAATCTTCTGTATGGCAGCTAATTCAATTTTAGAGCTTTCAATTGTGCCAAATTGAACAAATTAAAAGGATTATTATATTGAGTTGAATATCTTATGTGGATAATTTACTTGTAACGTTTTTCTTTTGTTCATCGTTCAAATGTACTGGATTGGAACCAAATTGGCAAATTCCATTAATTTGAATAAATGGAAGGACAACACTGAACATTTTCATATATTTTAGGGACTAAATAGAATATAGACAAAAAAATTCGGGGATCACTTTAAAGAAATCAAAAGTTCAGGGACGATATTACACATTGGGCTAAAGTTCATGAACTATATTGAATAAATTAAAAGTTAAGATAAGTGCACTGGAAGTTATAAAACTTGTCACTTAAGTGCAATTGAGTCATAAAACTTACAAAAAGTACAATCAAGTCATAAATTTATCAAATTAGTGTAATTGAGTCCTTACATTAACTCCGTCCAATTTGGCTAATGAAAAATACTGATGTGATTTTTTTTATTATTTTATCTCTCTTACGTGGCGCTGATGTGTCTAAAATACTATGCATAAGGTTAAAACAATCTCATTCTGATCCAAATATGATTTCTATAAAAAAATTAAATTAAACTAAAAAAAGAGAGGAAGAAGGCAAAACAGCTATGGCCTGCCGCCTCGGGCCCTTACCGTCCACTTGCCGACCATCCTTCACCATTGCCGGCCCTTTTTGGCGATGGCAAGGTGGCGGCGGTGACGGCTAGTTTTGCTTTCTTCCTCCCTTTTTTTATAATAAAATTTAGTTTTTTTAAGTCTGATTTAGACAATATTAAATTAAAAAGTCATATTTGGAGCAAAACGATGTCATTTTAGTTTTATCCTTCATGTTTTGGCCACATCATCATCGCGTAAGAGAGAGAAAATAATAAAAAAAGAAGTTATATTAGCATTTTCCGTTAGCCAAATCGGACAAAATTAACAGAAAGACTCGATTACACCAATTTGATAAGTTTTAGGACTTGATTACACTTTTTGTAAGTTTTAAGACTCAATTACACTTTTATGACAAGTTTTGAAACTTCCAGTGCACTTATCTCTTAAAAGTTCATGAATGCCTGCACAATAGGCCAAAGTTTCAAGACAAATTTTTGTCATTTTTCCTTTATTGCCACCAGAACACTTGGATATATTTCTTTGCATATCTGAATTGAACTTTAATGTGTTACTAATTTTTGTCGCGGTTATTTAATTTTTGGCGATTGTGTTTGTTGTCGTGAGCTAGTTTTGATTTATCGATCTCATCTTCTTTTAGATAATCAAAATTACAAAGTGCTACTATGATATTTCATTTCACAATTTTCATCACCATCGCTTGCTTTTCACGCTATTTCAAATTGATCCGGATAAATAGGGCAAAAACAACTTCGACAGGGTATCAATGTATAAAAAAGTAGGATAGATGATATCGAGCTACCAATATTGCAAAGTTATCCTAATTTAGTAGCAATGCCAAACTAGGAAAATGAGAACTATCCTATTTTATCACATTACTTGAAAAGGCTGTTGGATTTTTTTTGCATAAAAAAGGGGATTTTGGATTATAGTTGCTCCAAAAATGTGCATCAAAATTAAGGAGCAATTGATATGAAATGGCTTTTCCCTTAAAATATATTTTTTCAAAATATATATTATAGACATTGCATTCAATTTCATTATTTTGTTTAGTAGATATCAGAGGTTATTTTCTTAGGGTTTAATATCGCGAAAAATCTCAAACTAGTACATTTATAAAAGATCTTAGCGCCGGGCAACTAAGTTGGTATGGAAGAACTGCTGCGCCATGGGAAATCCTTCTCTATACAAGTTCTCGAACAAGGTTTTTGAACAGAACTTCGATAGGCGAGAGGTGTAAGCACCACGAGGTGTGAAGCGATCTCGTACTAAACGAAATGACTTTCACTTTCCATAACCAAAATGAAAGAAAGTCAATCTATTCCTGCAATTGCGGTCAGTCTCACTACCTCTTTAGTTGCCGCCCCCTACTTGCTCATTCGCAATTACTACCACTTTTAAGTTTTAAGTCGCCCCTCTCTCGTTGGGGGGCTTATGCACTCCATTACTTTCTTATGTCATGTTATGGGGTCTCGAAGACTGAATTTAGCTGCCAACCCTAGTCAGCAAGCTGAAAAAGCCCTTTCCCCTTTCTCTAATAGTTCTTTGTTGGTAAACTTCATAGCTCCAATCTATACAAGGGATTACTAAGCCACTTACTAAGCACTGGTTCTAACCCGGCCAAGCAACCAAAGCTGGGGACCTACATGTAACAAATTATCCCAAGCTAATTTTTTGCTATCAAAAACTCTAAATTGGTGCATTTATAATAAATTTACCCTCCATTAGTTTCCGTTAAATAGGATTAATACCAGAAAAAAGCACGAACTAGTACATTTATGATAAATCGGTATACTTGTTAATTGCTACGTTTCTTCTAACCTAGTAATTTCACGTTAAAATTTAATGAAAATTAACTGGAGGTAAATTTATCGCATATGTATCAGTATGAAATTTTAGTGATCAAAAAATTAATTTTGAATAAATTTATCATTAGCGCATGAGTTTGGTTTTCATGAAATTAATCCCTTTTAGAAAATCATCGTACAAAATGGCAGAGAGAGAGAGAGAGAGAGAGAAAGAGGGGGGGGGCTGGATTCCTTTCCTTTTTCAAACGGTTTAGATGCCAAACCCGCGCGAAGCGATGAAACACGTACAGCATAAGAGCTCACGCGCCGCGAAAATTGGTGTCGCCACCTGCTCCGTACACAATCGCCGCCTAAAAAAGCGACGGTGCACCGAGATCACAAGAAGAAGCCACTAGAGCAGCGGGAGAGGTTTTCTCTTCCGTGCGTCCACTTCACTGAATCGGACAACTCCCGTGGACACCGAGCTTCTAGGGTTTCGACCTCTCCCTCCGCAATCTCGATCGGCGATGGCGAAAACGGTACTTTCTTTTGCACTGCCTATTCACTCTCGTCGCTGAATTGAGCTCGCCGTTTCGATGTGCCGGTGGCCCCCTGAAATGCGCGCCTCGTTTTTCTCGAATTCAGGACGAGGAAGAAGCGGTCGTCCTGAGGCGGTTGGAGGAGTCGGTGGATGCCCATCCAGACGACCCCGAGCTTCACTTCCGACTCGTAATTCTCGCTTGCTTGTTCTTCGTCCTCGATGTGGCGGTTGGTTTCGTTCGTTTCTGGTTTGTTGAGTTGTGGGTTTCTGTTGGTGATTCGACGCCAGGGGCTGTGTTTATGGGAGAGAGCGGCGGGTTCGAAAGAGGAAATGGAGAGAGCGGCGGAACATTTCGTGAAATCGGCTAAATTAGACCCTAACAATGCGGCTGCGTTCAAATATTTGGGCCATTACTATGGTAGGGGGAGCTCTGATGGTGCTCAGAGAGCTGTCAAGTGTTACCAGAGAGCCATTGTTCTCAATCCGGATGACCGAGAGTCTGGGGTAATCTGTGTGCATATTTATAGTTTCTTATTTCACGCTGGGATGTGTTTCATTTATTTCTCGTACCACATCAATAGGTTATGTCTTAATGAATTTAAACAAAATCGTGCGGTCTCAATTTTTCCTAGTAAAACTATGTTGCAGTGACTGGTGATTAATTACTGGCTAGGGATGGGCTGACTTTGTATGAGCATTACCTAATATACTGTTCTCCTTAAATTTTTGGATTCCGATTAACTCTGCGTGGATATGCGTATGCTGGTAATTAGGAGGCATTATGTGATTTGTTGGATCAAGGAGGAAAGGAAAGTTTGGAAGTGGCGGTTTGCAAAGAAGCATCAGAGAAGTCGCCGAGGGCTTTCTGGGCTTTTCGAAGATTGGGTTATCTGCAGGTTTCACATTTTCTTCTCTTATTCCTTTTTAGGCATGAATTGTAAGGACGGGAATATTTACTTGTTTGGTTACTCCATTTATTTCACCGTCATGTACTTTTTGGCAGCTTCATCAAAAGAAATGGTCTGAGGCTGTGCCGAGTCTTCAACATGCTATTCGAGGCCATCCTACCTGTTCTGAGTTATGGGAAGTATGAGTTCTCTTGCTCTTTCTTTGATTAGGTTTTGACGCTTTTTAATAATGATTTGTTAATTTGCACTTCTTCGTTGATTCTCTTTTGACTTAATTGTAGGCATTGGGTCTTGCCTACCAGCGATTAGGCATGTATACTGCTGCCATTAAGGTCAGGTTCTCTGTTCTACACATGCTTTATTTCTATTCCTTTTGTTTTGGTAGAAGTTGCCTGTCCAATTGTTTCGCTACTCTATTAAGCGAAAAGTATGATTGCGTTTCCTGTTTTCCTGTCGGGAGATCAACTCACACAGTAGAATTTGAAGTATTGGCTCCGGTGCTTTGTGACCTTCGTTTGCTTGACTCTGGATTTGTAGAATCATGCACATGCAGCGAGTCGGTGACTATGGGCATTTTCTTTTTTCCTTTGTGAGGTGTGCTTAAAGAAAAAAATATTCAGCTTTGACTATATGCATTCAAGGAAATTCTGAGATGATTTTCTTGATGGCGAGCTTGAACTGATGCATTTCTGACATTCATTGCTCATTCCCCCCTCTCCTAAGATGGAGTGTCCTTTGTGCTGCAATTTACTTTCAGACTTGTTGTTGATCTTAGCCTGGGATTGTACAGTCTTATGGGCGGGCCATTGAACTGGAAGAAACCGGAGTTTTCGCCCGGATTGAAAGTGGAAACATCTTCATGATGCTTGGTTCCTTTAGAAAGGTACAAGGAATTAATTGTATCTGCTTGTGCATACAAATAGCAATCCATAGATGATGGATCATTCTTATATACTCACGTGATTTTTTGTGTGCTACTTATGTAGCTTGTAAGACTGTTTAATTTGAAAATCTGAATCATGAAATGAAATCCACATGACAAACAATGAAATTATTTAATTCTTGTCTTGATACTTTTGCATTAAACACAATGCTTTAAGTTGATGCTTGCACATTGACTGCTAGATTTTATGTTTGGATCTGCGTATTTTTCTACATTAACGTATTGGACAAACAATGTCCAGCCTGATGGAGTATATCTAATCTCTTGGGCAAATATTGTCGAGAACTTTTTGTATTTTAATACTAGGGAATGATGAATAGTTTAGAATGTTTATCTTCTGTTTGTAATGTCCTCCTATCAGATAGATAATTTTTTATGAGGAACATAAGTGGAAGTGTAAGAGAAACGGCGGAAGCTAGTGGGGCCGGTTATACTGGATTTGGGTCATAACAAGATGACACAATTAAGGCATTAAAAGCGATAATATTGTTTTGTTCATTTTTTCCATCCTTAATGTTACAATTGCTCGATTGACTGTTTATTTATCCGTTTATTTCGGCCTAATACTTTCTCCATTTAGTTGACTCAAAAAATATTCACGGGGTTCTGGTCTAAGATCTCCTTAAAATTTTATACATTCTATTGCTCTACTTTTCTTTTCAAGGGAATTGAGCAATTTCGGCAAGCTCTGGACATTTCACCTGAAAATTTGTCAGCATACTATGGACTCTCTTCTGGCCTGCTTGGTCTGGCAAAAGAATGTATCAACACAGGAGCGTTTATGTGGGCTGCCTCACTCCTGGAGGTTAATTTGTCCTGCAATTCCTGTATCACTTTCCTCTTTGAAGCTTTACTTGTTAAAAATGAGAGGCGAAAAGAACTTTCCGTGCTAATTGCAGGAGGCATCTAAAGTTGCAAATGTGAGTACTCAACTCACTGGAAATGTATCATCTCTTTGGAAGATGTATGGTGATATTCAGGTTAGGCAATCTAATTCATCGGGTTCTGCTTTTATTTGGTTCCTTTAGCTAGAAGCAAATAGACAGTTTGACAATGCTGGAAGACCTAGTCTGGAATTAGTTGCAATATGGGGTTTGGGTTATTTGATGATTTACTATTGATGGTTTATTGTTTGGCTTGCCAATTATTAGATATGAATATACTTGATCTTGCTACTGGTTGAACATGGACTTTATCTTCATGGACTCTCTCTCTCTCTCTCTCTCTCTCTCTCTCTCTCTCTCTCTCTCTCTCTCTCTCACGCATGCACTTGCACACATGCATGTGTGCACATATCTTTTTGTCCTACCCAACTAATGAAGTAACATGTGTTCTGCTTCTACCCTTGTAGATTACATACGCCACTTGCTTTCCATGGATGATTGGCGACCAGAATTTAGAGCTTGAAGCAGATGCATTCAAATCTTCTGTACACTCTTGGAGTGAGACTTGTTATGCAGCAGCAGAGTCAGCCCGGATTTTGTACCAGAAAGCTTTGCGCTTGGCACCATGGCAGGCAAACATCTATGCCGATATTGCTATGAGTCTCGATCTGAAATCCAAGTTGATCGAGATTTCCACATACAAATCCGATTCTTGGTATGACTTTTCTTGCTTGCTTTGCAATTTGGATTCTAATGGTTTCCTGAGTTTACTCTCTGACCTATTCTTTCTACCAGGCAGTTACCGGAGAAGATGGCTTTGGGTGCATTGCTGCTTGAGGGGGATAATCATGAGTTCTGGGTGGCATTGGGATGTTTATCTGATAATCATGCGTTGAAACAACATTGTTTGATCAGAGCATTGCAGTTAGATGTATCTCTCGCTGTTGCTTGGGCATACCTTGGGAAGGTATATGGTACACTACTGGCTGATGCTTGCTTTTTAGTACCTTTGTGAATAGTTTTATTCTAGCTCTTCATTTTGACATTGTGTATACTGTAAATGGTTCATTGCTCATGTGATTGATTAGCTGCTGAAAGGGAATTAATTTTAAACTTGAGTCCTTGGTTGGGTCTTAGACTAATCAAATTTCCAATAACAAATTTGCTTCCGAGTGTTGTGACTTTTAACTAATTTGCTATCTTGTTGCCTTTTTTCCGAATTGTCGTTCTGAGAGTTCTCTAACCTCAAATGGTCCATTTGGTTGGAAAGATGAATTTGGCTAAATAAGCTTCAGTATGAGACAAGCCAATTGCAAGCTTAATTAAAGGTCTGTCATGTTCTGCAGACAGCTAATTTTGTCGAGATGAACCGATTATGATCTGGCGTGACATAAGAAACATTATGTTGACTTAGTGATTCAACTTCAGGTGGGTGCATTTCTTTGTTGGAATTGTGTCTGGCTCTGGCATGAGACTGATCCCTCTCAAGTGGAAATGGAAGTATGTGCATATAGAGCAAGTCTCCTCTACTTGTTCCCATACTATACTAATTTTATTTGCTAGCCTGGGTACATTGTGCAAGACTTTCTGGGAAATGGAAATTGACTTACTGATTGATGTAGAACAACGTTTCAGATTGAGTTTGCCATTTTGACTGTAAGTGCTTGACACTATTGCAATTCCGGAGAAACTTCTTGATCTATTATTCACAAGGTCAACCTTGAGGAACGTCACTTCAAAAGTAAATGATATTATGGATGAGGTGGTGTAATATTCTGACTAAAAGTTCATGCTGTAGACTTGCTTGACTTAAATTCGATTTGTTTAACTCTTCTGGCTTGGGCCTGTAAATTATTGAGAGTAGATCAGTGGTGGTGTATCACCGATTCTCCATGTAGTACTTTCAATGTCTCTTCCTCGAGAATACTAGTCTTTGTAGGCTGCAATTTTTTTGGATGTTGGATGGTTTGTGAAACTGCATTTGGATAGTCTGAGGCCTGCTCGTCATCTTGTCAGTAAAAACCATATTGATTTTTACAGGTCTATAGAGAAGTTTCAGATAAGCAACTTACAAGGCAAGCATTTGATAGTGCTAGAAGCATAGATCCTTCTCTTGCATTACCATGGGCAGGCATGGCAGCTGATTTTCGTGCCGGGTAGTTATTAATGTAGTTGGTTTGTTTTTAATAATTGCTGGAATCTTTTGCACCAGTTATCTGATTCCATCTTTCAGGGAAGATGCACCAGAAGATGCTTTTGAGGGCTGTTGGAGAGCTGTGCAGACACTGCCGGTAAGTGTTTTACATTTTGAGCTAGCTTCTCAGCCTTACGAGTTATGAGTGTCTGCTGTGTAGCTTGATAGAGATGTGATGTTTTCTATGTAACTTGTTATGGTTGGCTTGGTCATCTTTTTCCCCTCTTAATTGTATGATTTTTCAGAGTGTGCTTCCACATTATTTAGAGTTAAACTAGAGTTAACCTAGAGTACCTCTCCACTTTACTGACTCGGTTTGGGCTTAGAGTGCTTCCACATTATTTCATCAACCCTGATTGATTTTGTTTCTAATGCAGCTTCCTGAGTTCCAAATTGGGCTAGCAATGCTTGCTCTACCTTCAGGGCATTCCTCATCTTCACAGGTATGACTGTTCATTAAGTTACTGCACATCGTAAATATTCTGGAATTTTCAAGAGGGAGGGGGAGAGAAACTAAAACCCTACATCTTTACTAAAATATTTTGATGAAAGTGTACATAAGATGGCTCTATTAATGGAGCATAGAGATACTATTGAAATTCTAACTTCCTTATTTATGACCACCTACAAACTATGACTAATAACTGTAACGCTCCCTGTCAAGCTGGAGCATCCTTCTTGTATATGACAGGTGCAACTTTCTTTTTACTCCTTGACTAAACCGCTGTGTAAGCCAGACCTTACACTAGATAATGGATGTAGATACATCAAACTAGATTTAAAACGACAAGCTGAATTTAACCCACATAAACGCCAGATTTGACAGAATCACTAAAAAGACAAATGAAGACTGGAAAATTGACACCTCTCTTCCTCGAACAACAAAGACAATATCATGTGTGAATCTGACTTCATGAATTACGGCAAATTGAACTTCATCAGCCTAAGGCGCTTGACTTTGGCTGCTTGACAATGGTGTGTTTGACTTTGTCACACCTGCCAGGATACTTGATGGCATCTTTGCTCATCAATGACACTCACAATCGAAGATAAGTCTCACAATGGATGACATTTACAGTAGAGGTTGTTGAGGTTTCAAAGGACCAAAATTAGGAGATTTTGCTGAAGACAAGTTCCTGTAGCCTTTTTTTTTTGGCTTATGAGGTATTTAAAAACGACGCAAACCTTCAATCCCACAATAACAGATAGCTTTACTGTTATGGAGGAGCAAAACTGATGACTGCTCTGGAGAAGGACTGAGGACGACAAATAAGGAGGCATGAATTGGGCTTTGACAAAGGATGACAGCATCTTGACACAAATGAACACTGAAAACAATTGGGATGTGCTTGCCAAAGACAAAGGTGGAGGGTGAACTTGCGACGACACTAGAAGGACAGCTTACAACAACAACAATGGTGGCTCTGCTACCATCTAAATATTCTAGGATATTCAAGATAGGGTTAGGGGGGGAGGGGGTGAGAAAATACTAAAATGCTATATCTTTACTAAATGACTTAATGAAAATGTACATTAGATGGCTCTTTTTATAGGGCGTGAGAGACATGGACAAAACTTTGATTTTCTTATTTATGATCACCCATTGATTACTGATTAATATTCATACGTGTGTTCCAATGTACATCATATCTCTTGTTTGAGAATTAGCGTTTATTACCTTTTCTCTGTGAAATTAAGATAATCAGAGCATATCATCTGCCTCTTGCAGGTTTTTGGAGCCATCTGTCAAGCGGTCCAGCGTGCACCTTATTATTCTCAATCGCACAATTTCAAGGGGCTCATTTGTGAGGCACAACTTGATTATCAGTCTGCTGCTGCATCTTACAGGCTGGCACGACTTGCCATCAAGAGCTTTTCTACAGCAAGTCCAGAATCTAGTGTTAGAGATGTAACGATTAATTTGGCAAGATCGCTTCTTAAGGTAAGCATGTCCAAAATTGTCTTTAGCTAATCTTTCTGGACCTCAAGGGAAGCTTAATACAGCTTCTGAGGCACATGATGTAATGTAACTGTAGATGTTATGTCTACTTTAAGCAATTTTTCTAAGCCAATGCAACTCATTGCTGCAGGCTGGGAATGCTTTAGAGGCAGCACAGGAGTGTGAAGCTTTGAAGACTAAAGGTTCCTGATTTGCTGCCCATAATTTAAAAAATGTTGCTAGATTCCTGTTGTTTTCATCATCTTAGAATATACTGAGCGACAGTTTGTATTTTAGGATGCTATCTCTGTGCCTCCATGGTTCTATTATTTTGTACAATGGAACCTTCATTGGTCTGATGATCTAAATTATATTTCTATCAGGTACTCTTGATGCGGAATGTCTCCAACTATATGCTCTCTCTCTTTGGCAGCTTGGGAACAATGAACTTGCTCTTTCTGTGACAAGAAATCTTGCTGCTAGTATATCTACCATGGAAAAGGCAACTGCAACAGCCACTGCTGGTTTCATTTGCAAATTATTATATTTTATTTCTGGAATGGATTCAGCAATCAATAGCATTTTAAAAATGCCAAAGGAATTATTTCAGAGTCCTAAAGTTAGCTTTATTGTGTCTGGCATCCATGCTCTCGATAAAAATAACCGGCTCAATCAGATTGTTTCTGTCAGTCGTCGATTTCTTAGTTCTTTTGAAGAAATGGAGGGAATGCACTTCTTAATAGCTCTTGGTAAGCTGGTGAGTCATATTCTACTTTTTAAAAGCTCCACATTCTACAAAGACATGGAATGTGCTTTACATTGATAAATTGATACTGGGCATTTTGCTTATATAGTTATATGTGAGCATTGTGCAGGTAAAGAATGAGTCAGAACCTGGCCTTGGTTATCGGACTGGAATTCATCATCTTCAGAAAGCTGTCCACATGTGTCCTAGTAGTAATCTGTTAAGGTAATATCAAAAGTGTAGGCAGAATTAATCGTCCTAGTTTCTTTAGCTCCAGCACTCACTTCCTCCTATCTATATTTTTTTAAGTATTTCCTCAAAATGATATGTTTTGCATCAGTCCTGTAATTTTTCCAATAATAGTTCTGCAATCTAGTAGTTTGGACTTGAAAGTGATGATAGAGAATGGCTTGTACAGAGTATGATGCTTGTCATGAACTTGAAACAAAAGTTGGAGCTTTCTAATGGTATGGCAGAAGTTTTCTAGGCTGAGGTGGTTAAACTCTTGTGGAATTAATCCATGAGTTGGCTTCTTTCATTGTGTCCGAGTGTAAAGTTCAGCTGACTTTAGAATATTATAGTTCTCTTGTTTGTGCAAGAAAAGAGAATATTAAAGAAGCATGGAGTGCGGACAAGACAATCGGTTAGAGTTTGACTGATAATATTCCTTGGGCCGGTTATGACTCTGCAATATTTCTTGGTTTTATTGAGTGGAGGCCATGCATAAGCATAGCTCATGAAACTAGGAATGCTACCTCTGTTGGTTTGTGAGTTTACATGGTGTATTTCCTAAGCGCTAAAGATGATGGCTGTGGCTTTGCTGCAAGAAAGATAACCGAGATGCTATGGCTTTACTCCATAAAAGATAAACTTGATGTCAGGACACAATAGCTTTAATCTGTTGGACATTGAATTGTATTTAGGTGTTTTCAATTCTTTCCCCTTTCAGATTATTTCCATTTTCCTATTATAAAATATAGATAGTTTTGTCTAGTTTGGGCGCTTTTTAGCCTCTGGTTTCATCTAGTCAAGCATTCTAAATGCCTGAATAGGGTGTTTGTGAGGTGAGGTTATGTTTTGCCCGTTTCTCCTAACACGAGGTTATGTTGACATGTATAAGTGGGAATGTTATATCTTAAAATTTTTCGTTCAACGCCATTCTTCTGGACCATTATATATTGTACGAAAAGATGATTAAGAACCTCGTTATATTTGTCATTGTTCACTGTGTTCTCCCCAATCCAAGACTGTTTTCTGACATATGTTGTGATAGCAGGCAATTGCTTGGTTATCTTTTGCTATCGAGTAAAGAATGGAATGGTTCACATCTCGCAACAAGGTGCAGTGTCATAAGATTCTCCGAAATTCCCCGAAAAGAAGGTTTCAAATCTTCATTTGAAATCCTTGGTGCTGGAGCAGTTGCTTGCTATGCCATTGGAAACAGCAATCCAAAGTTTTCTTTCCCAACATGCACATACCAGTGTTTTCAGGAGCCTCAAGCCATTCGGCAACTGCAAAAGTACTGCAGCAACTTATCCTACTGTTTAAGATCGAAATTTTTAAACGCAGCACTTGGAAGAAAAATGTATTGTTTTGTCCTAGATATGTGGCCTTTTTGGGGGCAAATCGTTGATATCTCAAATATTTCCTCTTTTTAAATCTCCTCTAATACTCATGGTTTAACATGTCTGTATTCGGCGGTTGACTCTGATTTAGGAACTTGTCAAGGGGCGGCGTGTTATTCTGCCTCCATCTTTCTTGACATGCTTTTCTCCCATTTCTGGCTGCAGATGCTTACGTCAGGAACCTTGGAATCATAGTACTCAATACTTGCTCATACTTAATCTTCTACAGAAGGCGAGAGAAGAGAGATTTCCTCAACATCTTTCTGGTATACTGAATCGGCTAATTCGCGTGGCTCTGTCAAATGAATTATATGCCAGGATGAGTACCTGCTATCCTTACAGAAAATTCCAGCTCTTACTTTCTGCTTCTGAGTTATGCTTTCAGAAGGGAAGTCAAGTGGAATGTATCGCTTCTGCAACAAATGCATCTAGGCTTCCGCTTCCTAACGGCTATCTTTTCTTCGCGCACTTGCTATTGTCTCGTGCATATGCTGTTGCTGGGGACCTGAAAAGCTCTCACAAAGAATATGAGAGATGCTTGGACCTTGGGACAAATTTTCATATTGGTTGGGTCTGTCTTAAATTCATGGAGGTACATTATGAGATGCAAATTGATACAAGCAAAATAGACTTGAGGTTCTATGAATGCTTAAAGGAGAGGGAAAACTCGGATGTAATGTGGGAAGCTATCTTCAATCTGGCACGGGGTTTAATTTCTTTATGGAACCATGATTTTCCCTCTGCAGTAGACTTTCTTGACCGAGCTTGTTCGTTGATGGATTCTGAGAGTGGAATCTCTCTCTGCTTCGGTAGGTGTCTACTGAGCCTATTCACAGTGAAACATTGACCTCTCTCTGAAAATATACTTGCTCCATTAGATTTACTAGAGGAGAAGTAGTTCATTTAGGCACATGCGCACTCAGGCCTACATATCAGAGCTCTCTCTCTCTCTCTCTCTCTCTCTCTCTCTCTCTCTCTCTCTCTCTCTCTCTCTCTCTCTCTCTCGTACATACATATTCTGTTTGTGCTAACTGAGCAATTGTTTGTCATTCTTCAGGTGTCACGTGTATGGAATTAGCCAAGCTAGGGTATGGTTCTCAGTTCCTCTCCCTTGCTCTGAGACATCTCTCTAAAGCACAGGAGACGGCTCTAGTTCAATTGCCTATTGTCTCGATATTGCGGGCTCAAGCAGAAGGAAGTCTTGGATCTAAAGAGAAGTGGGAGAGCAATCTTGGTCTTGAATGGTTTACTTGGCCACCAGGTTTGGTTCTCATATGACCTGCACTGTAAAGCGCTTAAAATCTAATGCTTCATTTGGATGAACTTTTAAATGTCTTCATTGTTTGTAGTATTTTTTAGACTATGAAGTGTTTAGATTTCTTACTCTGGGGGTTAAAGCCTTTCTTTTTTGCAAAAACGTTGGGTAAAATCATGTCACTGTTAATGCCCAAGCAAAAAGGGCAGAGTGGAGATGTCTCTTTCTGGGAAAGTTTAGGATCTGAAATTTAGTTTTTGACTTATAAAATGGTTTTTTTGACGATTTGGCCATGCATTGGCAGAAATGAGGCCCGCAGAGCTCTTCTTTCAGATGCATTTGCTCGCAAAAAATGTTAAATCTGCACGTGACTGCACATCCTCCGTGGTGGCTTGCCAAAGTCCACAAAAGTGGGTTTGTCGAGCAATCCATACAAACCCATCTTGCTTAAGATACTGGAAGGTGTTGCAAGGGCTCGTGGAGACAAATTGATTGCTCGTCAGCAGCTAACTCAGTTCTAGCATGCGCCGCAGCTGGATGTACCATTGGACGCAGCCTCAGTTCCATTCGTTGTAGATTAGCCACATTGTTTGTACACCAGTTCACATGTATCGTTCTTTTTCACACCCCTCCTCCCCCAAAAGAAAAAAGGGAAAAAGAAGAAAGGTTATAGCGTGCGGTCGTCTTCCTGTTGCTTTTAAGGTAATTCACCGGCTGGTGAGTTTCATCATCTAGTGCAATACACATTTTTTTTTCTTTTCTGGTCATAGCAATACACAATTTAATGTTCAAGGAAATTCAGTGTTTTTTGTTCTCTTTTGCTGCTTCGTTTCCTTTCGGCACAAAAGCAATGCGTTAAACTCATCTAGCAGGCTTCTTGTTCTTTCTGCTGGCTGTTTCTGAAAGAGGACATGACATTATTATCGACTCATCCGAAACGGGGATGATGTATCTGATCTGTATTGTATATGGGATTCGGCACACTCATTTGGGCAAAACCAACAACAATTAAAGTCTTCGTTACTGCCTTTTATATTAATGTATGTTTTCCCTAGCCGAAATAGGAATGCACGATTAACGCTAACTTATTCCAGCTCCTTTGCCTATAACATCATACGACCATTTCGCAACGAGATGGTCCCTGAATCAACCCACCCCAGAACTTGTTATTTCGCTGGATTACGTATACGGACACTGACGACTGACGCTTCGACCAGTGAACTTGGCAATTGGTTCGTCCTAATTTACCGACCAAGACTCATTGCCCGGGATCGATCAAGCTCGTCTGATGGATCCCAGTCCAAAGAGGAAGACAAGATCTTGGAAAGAGTCATGAAAACTTCGGCCATCTCAGGGCGAGCGTTCAGATCGTTGGCGACGCATCTCTTGGCAAGCTCTGCCATGGAAAATGCCAAGTCCAAAGGATACTCGTTCTTAAGCGAAAAATCTAAGAAGCCTCGTAGATTTTCCCTCACGTTGTCTCCATCGAGCACCCTCTTGATCGCTGCGGACAGCAACTCCTCTCCATTCTTGGAGTCTCCGGCAGCTTCCCTTCCGGACAAGAGCTCCAGCATCACGACCCCGAAGGCGAAAACATCCAACTTCGGCGTGATCACTCCATTCTCTATGTACTCCGGGGCCATGTAACCTTGAGTCCCGACGACATGCCTGGTCATCTGAAGTCCGCCTTCCTCGCTGTCTTCCGCGACTCTCGCCAGCCCGAAATTCGTGACCATTGCTCTGAAATTGGCGTCCAAGAGAACATTGCTGCTCTTCAGATTCTTGTGGATGTAGGGGGGATTCGTGTAGTTGTGCAGATAGTTGAGCCCATCCGCTATGTGGTACGCGACCTGAACCCTCTGCTTCCATGATAGAACTGGGGAACTTTCGAACTTCTTGGAGTGAAGCCAGTCGCTGAGAGATCCATTCTCAGCAAACTCATAAACGAGGTAAGTGTTCCCCTCATGGACGCAGAACCCGGAAAGCCTGATAATGTTGGAATGGTTGATCTGCCTCAAGATGTTGATCTCGCTCGAGACGTCGCCCTTCAGGACTTTCACCGCGGCGCCGTCGTTCTTGAACTTGCCGCGATACACCGAGCCCTTGATCTTGTTCTCCTCGCTGAAGAACCCGGTGGCCGCCTGCAAGTCCTGGAAGGTATACACGGTCAGAGTTTCAATGGCTTCTCGAATGCCGGAAGAAAAGCCAGAGAAGGAACCGTCCTTCACTGCCACGGAAGCGTAATCCGTCGGGGAGGTTTCCGAGAACTTCTTGGGCGTTAAACCGGACGATTTCGATTGCTTGCGCTTCTGAGGGTGATAGCAGAAGAACCAGAACGCGAGAGCAGCAAGAGCAATCGCGAGCGCACCGCCTCCGACACCAACGCCGACGAATACCCACTTCTTGGAAGATCCCGAATCATCGGCCGCCGGCACGGAGGGAGTCGCCGGGGGGCTCGCGGGCGGCGGCGCCGTCACGATCTTCGTCGGCTCCTTGGACAGCGGCACCAGAATGGGCGTGAAAGGATAAATCGTGCTCGTCTCCGTCAACTCGTTCGCGTCGAGCACGCTCTGCACGCTGACCCCAAACCTCTCCGCGATGGAAGAGATCGTATCGTGCCAAGTCACCAGGTAGGCGAGCAAGTACTTGACCCCGGCCGAGCTCTGGCTGGCCGTCGGGCAGGCGCACCGCACCGGGACGGTCAGATTCATCCCCACGGTCAGGTTCCGTTCGGCGTACGGGTTCTCCGCAATGAGGGCCTGGCAGGTGGTGATCCCCTGGTAGGTGTCGTTGGCGACGAGGAGGTACGTGTCGGACGCCTTGAGCACGTACGACGCGTTGTGCTGGTAATAGGAGGAGGCGCAGGCGCAGTCGACGGGCGCGATGATTAGAGTGTCGGGGGCGAGGGGCTGGACGTCCGCGACGCCGTTGATGGAGGCCATGTCGGCGATGTAAGGCTGGGAGTTGAGGAGGTAGGCGGCGTAGACGAGGGAGGAGTAGACGGCGGTGGAACGGAAGGTGACGTAGGAGCGGCAGGGGGTGCGGGGGCCGTTGCAGGCGAAGCCCCGGGTGATGTTGTAGTAGGTGGCGTTGTCGCAGTCGAGCTGCTTGTTGTTGACGTAGGCTTGCTGGGCGAGGAGGAGGCGAGGGAGGAGGAGGAAGGAGAGGGCGTAGAGAGAGATGGCGAACTCCATGGAGGATTCGCGGTGTTGCGCTTTCGACGAGGGGAGCTCGAAGGAGGCGTGAGGAATGGAGATGGGAAATGGGTTTCGTTTCGCGCAGAGAGAGAGAGAGGAGACGGGAAGGGGAGATGGAGAGAGGAGTGATGCGTCGCTGTCCGAGGGATTTAAGCAATTGGATTTGTTGAAGAAGAAGAAGAAGAAGAAGACAGACAGACAGACTGGACAGGGACGACCCGCAACTGCAATGGAGACCGACGGAGAGGAGGCGGGCCGACGGACGACGGCAGGCGGAGGAGAGGAGGGGAGGGAGGAACGCGTCGTGGGTGGGGTTGACTTGTTGACTTTTGGGGAGTGGGGTGGTGATCGACCAATTACGTGCCGTGTTCATGCGGGGTTCGGAAAAAGTCTTGGTTCCAGTTCCGGTTCCAGTTCCGTACTCCCTTCTTTCTTTTCTTTTTTTTTCTACTTGTTCTCAAGATGATGCAATGAAACCGATGTTAATTGAACGATTGCTATCGGGACTAACTAAACTTTCCTTTTTATAATTGGGAAAAGTTTAAATAGATTAAAAACAGGTCAAACGACTTTAGCTTTCACAAATTATAATGATCATAAATGTATCTAAATCGCACCTTAATCGATCGAAAATCATATACATTGAAACACTGCAAGGAGCGTTATTGAGAACAAAGGTGAAGTGGAGAGAAAATGAGACGAGCTTTGACTTGACTCGATTAAGTACTTCGATTTTTCAATATGTTTCTTGATTAGACGTGTCAGAAATTTGGGAATGTGTTGATATTAAAAAGTCAGTCCAACGCGTCCACCGATTTGACCAGAATGGGCTGGCTTGGGTCTGGTCGATCCCTGGACCTGAAGCTGGGTCTAATTTCTAAATCCCAGCCCCGCGCTTGACCAAAACAATGAATTCACCCAGACGATCCCGAACCAAACGCAACGTCCATTTACACTACAAAGAAACCGGGTTAGCATGGGCCTAACGAAGAGACGACAGTCTGCTAATCTTCTCTACATCCATGGCCACTTCCTTCATGGTCGGCCGCTTCTTCCCGTTCAATTTGAGACACCTCCTCGCGAGCGTCGCGGGACCCGAGAACTCCTCGTCGGCGACTCCATGCCGGACCCGGTTGTCCGAGATACTATAGAGACGATTCTCTTTCATCGCCAGAATGAAGTTCAGCACTAGGCTTTTCTCTTCTACTTCGACTTTGCTTCTGGATTCAGCCCTCTCTTCTGGACACTTCCACCATGGAAGATCGGCATAGATGTGGCCGAATGCCAAAAAGCCAGCGCTCCGGCAATTTCTAGAGCGATGTTTACGCGGGCTTTCCAAGATATGCACGAAGAGCAATCCTCGCCGTGGAGATGTTGGGAGAGAGTTCCGTTGCTGACAAACTCATAAACTAGTAGAGGGAACTCCGTCTCGAGGCAACATCCTAACTATTAGAATAATTAAATATTAAATCACGCCTTCATTTAACAGCTTAATCTTTTAGAATAGTTGATAGTGATCCCATAAAATCTCACATGGTATCAGAGCTGGAGGTCTTGAGTTCAAATCTTGCCAGACCCCATTTGCCTCTTTAATTAAATATGTCCACGCTTAATACTAGGCAAAAAAACCAGAGTAAATATGAGGAGACTCCTTCATCTAATCATTTAAACTTTTAAAATAGTTGCCACTGTTCTTCCATCGGACAGCATTCCTTTGTAAACTGTACCGCAATCTCCCTTCCCGCACATTCTGCTCTCGCTGAAATTGTCTGTTGCTCGCTCTAGCTCCTCCGACGTGAAAATTTCGGTCTTGACGATTGTGCCATCCTGTGAAGCTATCTGCTGGAATAACAGACCACCGTTCCGCTTGAAGAACGCCTTCTTGAGTTTGGCTAGCCTTGTCCTTCTAAGCACCCAAGCAAACCAGATTCCAATGGCTAAGGTGACTATCACAGTCAATCCTATCGCAAGACCTGCACCCATTGGAGAATAATTAGTCTATGCAAATGAAATCACATTTCTGGCTCAATGAAAGAGACCAAAAAGTACTGCGAAGAACAATGTCCACAGTTGTCACATCGCGGATGCAATGGTTTCCATCAGAACCATTTGCAAATGTGTAACCAGGTTGACATCTGCAGTAGTAGCCCCCATCGGTGTTGATGCAAACGGAGTTTTGTACATTGGTGCACATCTTTTTAGTCCCATTGCACTCGTTAATATCTAACATGGAAAGCAGCAAATGTGATTGTCAGAGAATAGTTACAGGATTTGGGAGAGAGATGCCATTTGATTGTTCTTTCTTCAGGGGGATTAAATGGGGTGACGGTACTTTTAGCTCAAGACAGTTCAGAACCGAGATCGTACCTAGGCAACCTTGGGGAAGGTATGGATTTCCTTCGAAACCCATCTTACATTCGCAGCGATGTCCTCAGCGGGCAAAGTCAACGCAGTGGGCATTCATGCCACAATCACCACCGAAGGAGGTGTTGCCTGTTCTATGATCTGGTTCACATGTCGCACCCCCAAAAAACCAACTCAATACCATCGGAATCTCGGGGTCCCCATATTTAACGCAAGGGAATTCCTTCTCTACAATGAAAGCACGGCTGCAGCAGGGTGGATATTGCGAGCATGGTTGACACTGGGAGGAAGGCCAAACCTTGTTTGGTCTCGGCAGAGGGAGAAGCATCCTTTTGTGAAAAGCGAGGCCTTAATATTGCTGACATAGGTGAAGATACCGCACCCGTCTCCAATCAATGTGTTGAGGTTAGGCGAGAACAAGAAGGGATTTTACGTTCCGCAATCATAATGCATGGCTTTATTAGGAGCTCCATTCCAGACTCATTAGGATGACGATTAGGAAAATCCCAATCATGAAACGCACCCACCTTATGGAAGGAAAATTTGGAAACTTTCACTGGTAGATGCGTAGTATAGGGACCGGAGTGTCCGGAGAAGAGCCATTGTTGCAGGTGATCTCGAACCATTTGTCTTTGTAACAGCCTTGCCTGATGCCAAACGGGTAAGGAATGCTGACATTGCCGCATTTCTCAGGACATCCCGTTTTGGCAACCGGATAAGCAATGGCATCATGACAAATGAAACCAAGAACAACCGTCACAAAGACAGATGCTAACCTCTGAACTGAAGGCATGGAATGAAAATCTCAGAACTTAAGCCTTCATCAGTTGCAGAAATGAATTCTGAAGGTGTTGGTGTCTGCAGGATTTCTATTAGAGAACAACACTTCAAAAAGTACAGACTGATAACAGTTGCACTTTGCCCTTTTAAGGTTTAACATACTTCCTCTTTGATGAAGAATCTAAACGCTGCCGCCTCAAGTTGAACTAAATGGATTGACATGGTAACTGGTTATCGAACTGTCCAAATTCCAACTTTATTAATGAAAGAGATTAAGATTGGCCAAGTCAAGTATCTTAAAACCCATCGTCAAGAACAATCTTAGAGGCACAACATCATTTCAAATTTTATCTTTGGCTTAAATGCCAGAAAATCTCTTTGTAAGTTCTTGTCGCTCTCTCTCTCTCTCTCTCTCTCTCTCTCTCTCTCTCTCTCTGCGTGACCTTACACGTGATCAATGACGTTTTAGTTGCCACTTCAACAAGAAGGATTCTCTCTCTCTACGCTTGTGAGGGATCAATGACGACTTATTCTTGGCCAGCATCATTACTTTCGTTTCCACAAAAACAAGACTCGTCTCTCTATTGGATGTAACTTCACAAGGAAAAGTACAAAAAGTTAGAAATTGCTTTAAAATTAGCAGAATAGTATTCAAAAACCAAGAGTGACGTTCACTCCATTTAAAAAGCGTCTCATTTCCCATTGTTCCTAGCATCATACCGACGCAAACACAAGTAGGTTAACACGGATTAATAACCTAGAAACTAAAACTAGGTCATCGCAGGACAATGCAACTTTTCCGGTGCAGCTAATGTCCGAGCCCACAGCCTGGGACTGTGCATGTGGCTCATCTTCTACGCCACACCTTAAGAATTGTGAAAAAGTATCGAAGATGACAAATGTTGTTAGTCCGGCTGTCCGTCAGAAGAAATGGAGGCATCTGTAATTGTAGATGATGCTGCTAGAAAGCTATAAACTGGGTTTAACGGCTGCAGAAGCCCAAGCACTTAATAGAGGTTGGCCCTGGTAACCATCAATCAAGCTTGTACTTCCGGAGACACTTCCAGCAGAGTGATCCAACTTCATAGGCAATTCCAAGAAAAGCAAGAAAAAATACTGCAGCAAGTGAAAATCATAATGAGAAGTAAAAGAAAAGGCCAGAAGGATCCCACACATAATACAAATTAAAAAAAGGAGCTGGATAATAAAGAAGGAAACTCAATTTGTAGTAATAAGAAAACCCTGCTTAACCACACTAAGTCACATTCTTTGCGCACGCACACACGCAAACTTATCCTCCTGATCCTACTATAAACACTTACAGAGGAACCACTCAAAACATGAAAATATTGAATGCTCACCACCTTGCCTCCAAACTTCAGGCCACAAGTCGCTCTCCCTCAATTGGACACTTCGTGGAAAACAAGATCTCACCCTCTTGTCACTCTATGCTCTGAATCCATTTTGTTTCTTTTTTCCCTCTAAATAAGTTTTTGAGTCAGTTTAACTCCAAACTATGTATGTTTGGAGTTAAAATGTTCTTTTAACTCTCCAGTAGGTACCTTATACGGCAACCATGGCTTTGAGGCTACCAAAGACATGGACTACGGAAGAAATTCTGGATATTGAGTATGATGTAGAGAGTTTGGGGGAGTGGCTTGGTTGAAGAAGAAATGAGTAATCAGCATGAGAGAGAGACAGAGACAGAGACAGACAGACAGACAGAGACAGAGACAGACAGACAGACAGAGACAGAGACAGAGAGCGTAGTATCCTCTCACTAAAATCCATCCATGACGTCACGTGAACGAGAAAAAGATGAGAAGATGAATGACAAAAAACTTTTGCTGATGAATCTCTAGTTAATCGCTGAAATTCTTTTGCACAGCTAAAAATCCAAAATAGCATTAATTCAACAACAAAATTCAAAATGAGTAGAAAACCATCGAAGCATTGTGATGTTCTTACCAGCTACGGTGCAATAAAACAAAATCGCGAAGCGATATCTGATAATCCATGGTAAGGTAACTTCCGGAGAACAGTGCCTTTTATACCCCCCAGCGGCGTCGGCAGCCGCAGGTTTCCCGTTGTATGCTTTCAGTTCGGACAACGAAACATTGACACTTGTTACATGGTGTCCATAAATATCTCTCACTTGAATAATCAATTTCACTGGGTTTTCGCCCCAATGTACCTCAATTGCGCCAAAATTGGGTTGACCTACACGAAACAAACTTAGCATTGACACCCCACAACCAAGAAAGTGTCCACCACGAAGTTTAAAGGACAAGAGAAGTATTAAGGCATACCAAAAGTGCATGAACTGAATCTGCAGTTACGGCTCATCACCCTCATAGTACTTGGCGTAAACCATGCCACAAATCTCACTACAATGTTTAATGGAGGAGGGACAGCCTTCTCCACAGCTTGCGTAAGCCCACTAGAAGTAATGTCAAACAATGGATAACCAACCCCACAGTCATATCTCGCAATTTCTCCAAAATGAACATCTCCACTTATGAAGAACACACCATCTCTCTATTTTAATACAAATTAAAATAGATAAGTCAACCACCATCACAGGAAAAGCGTTTTATTAAACTTCAGTATACAAGAACAGCATGTTGGAAATTTGTCACCTTACTCTCCGCAATTAATTTAAATAGCCGGTCCCTCTCCTTTGGAAAACGTCCCCAAGCTTCCAGGTAAAACACAGGGCCAGTTGCAGCTGAAAGATTTGATATGACCTGCATTTTTTTAAGCGATTGAGTACAAATATAGCAATGGTTACCCAATTAGCAAATTCAAACTAAACAATTTCCATATAATACTCGAACGGGTTTTGCTTGAACAATCCTTGCAATGGTTCATATCTAGGTTTTCTCTCGTACCAACATCATCATATGAGGAAGTTGAATTTCATTGGATGACTTGCCTATTCATGTGGATATACTCATTTCACTAGAAGGCTCTGTTTGTTTCACAAAAAATGAATGTTTTAAGAAACATTTGCCTAAAAGCAATTGCCTGTACTACTTACAAAAATTAATAAACAAAAAATATTTTCATTGTCCATAAAAATGTTTAAGCATAAATTGTTACTGATAATGAAAACTTTCATTGATTAATTATTTCAAGCAATGCAAGCGATCATTTTTAGAAAATTGTTTTCCAAATCATTTATTTTCTGCGAAACAAACGGAACCTAAGATTCTAACCTACAAGCGATACAAGCGATTGTAGGTTAGAATAAACATGTCAAGCAGCTCCAAAAAAGACTTTTCAACTTTATTTAACTTGATTTGAAGGAAGCCGCAGGTACGTTCCAGTTATGTCGAGAGTAATTTGTAAATTACCTGAATGGAAGATCCAATTATAGTTAACTCTGTTGCTGGCCCCATCAACTCTTTCTCTAACCATGTCCATTGTTCCGACCCCAAGATGCTCCCATCACTAAACAAAGGATCTCGATGATACCTTGTATCTAGAAGAATGACCTGAAAGGGAAATCCACCGGTAATATACGGTATAAAATCGCTGAACAGACTTACAGTATTTACTGGAGCTGGTCAGCTCATAGAATTTGAAACAAGATAGGCAAAAACTAGCGGGTAAGGCAAGGTCACAGTAAAAACTGTGCATGTCTTGCTGCGAGACGGCCCAAATTAGCATTGCAGCAGCTTGAGCGAGAATAATTAACTTGAGAAGAAAAATATTATGATGGACTAAAACCTACATATATTGACATTCCAATACTGCAAACATCCATCTAATATTAAAGCACATTCAATTGAATACCTTTACTTGCTTACCCACAGGACCGAATGTATATGATGCATAAACGCCCGCTTGCTTACGCCTGCAATTTCCAGCTGTCTCAAGAATTGTCACAAGCCCTCAGGCAAAAGCAAAGAACAAGCCAAGAATAGATGATATTTGCTTGTGATAAAATGCTTGCATGGCCATTATAAAATTCAAAAATTAACAAAAAGCACGGGTTGTATAAAACATTAAAATTGGTGTGTCAGCATAGACCGTGCAATATCCTCACCTGGGACTATCCTTGGGTTCATCTAAGAAGTCGAGGAGAAGCCTTTGGTTAGTGACTTTCCCACCAAATTCCTTTCCTGCGTCATTCAGTCCATAATCATGGTCATCCCAAGTGCCAATTACCTAGACACAAGGATAGCTCCAATTTCTTAACACTGTTGCAATGCCTGTTGTTGTGTTAACTCTACTGATAAAACTTTCGAAAGAGAGAACCTTAGCATTCTGTCGAAGACGAGAATAACCGGGATTAGTCTTAGCTCTCTCGTATCTGGACTCCATCTCCTGCTCAGATGAAGGAACAAATCTCGGGACATTCTTCCATGGTCCTACCGTCCTTTCTTCGCCGAACAGTTGAAAAGGATGCTTTATATCTCCATATATATTGTCACCCAGCCAAATGAACACCTGAGGATCAAACTGGATGATTGCATCCCAGATAGGCTGCAAAACATGAAACTCCTTCAGCGACCACACGTGTTATCATTGCCTTCCATCACAATTCTAGGCGGGTTTAACTTAGAACGGCATCAGCACCGCATCTCATCACTGAAATTTAACTGATGCAGGTGTATTTCACAAAGGCCATTCATGTCCCAAGAAAAAAAGAGCATAATATACTAATAAAATTTTTGAAAAAAATGTCACAACCGCCCTTAGTTTGCATCAATATCTTAATTAAGGAAGATTTAATAGCTCAAGTACACGTTTTTACATTGAATCAACAAACCCCATCCACTGGACCCACCAACTATTATCGAGCTAAATAAAACAGGACCAGGACCAGGACCAGGACCGACTGCTAGGCAGATTCCAACAAAGCAATCTTTATAGTTTACGTCTTATCTTCAATCGAGGATCCCAATGAAACCAAGTTTCGTGCTTATTTTGGATTAGAGTCGTTAAAAATGATGAATTGCATAAAAGGAACAACGAACAAAATCTGCCCGGTCCACTGAAACAGACAAAAACATGCTGAGAAAGAGAGAGGGGAGCGAGGGGAAGAGAACCACGAACCTGGGGTGCGCTCTGGTTCGCGCACGATCCGAAGGCGATTCGAGACACCGCTCTCTCGTCTCCGGCCCCGCCGACAGCAGCGCCGAGCGAAACCAGCCATCCGACCACCGCCCACCCCCAAGCCCAGCGCGCCCACCGCCGCTCCCTCATCGGCATATCGAAGCAAAACGCGACGGCGAGTCAAAGGCCGATCACTCTCCGGTCCCGGCGAAACTCGAGCGCGCGAGGCAAACACGCCGCGACGATCGAAGAAGTACCCACCATGGAAACGGAAGGAAATGCAAAGCGCTGCGATCGCGAAAGCAGGAAGATGCGAATCGCAGACACTGCGATGCTCTCTCTCCTTCACTCTTTTGCCGGGAAAAAGGGCGAAAGGAGGCGATCCAGCCCAGCGGCTAACGCTACGCGCGGTGACGGAACCGTGCGAGACCAGCTCACTGATTGGGACTCCCTAGAGGTGGCATTCAATCGCGGCCGTACAGGTGGCAGCGGCCTGGGCTTTAAATGGTGCCCTTTTCTCGTTGGGGGCTACGCAAACTTAGAATTGATTTAATTGGGTCGGTGGACTCATCCTGGCTTTTTTTTGCGCCTTTTGCAAAGGACTATTGGACAAAAATTCGACACGTTGCGGTGACGGGGGCAGGCAAAGAACGTGCTTAAAATGCTATTTTGGTTAATATTACCAAAAACTTCAAACTAGTACACATATGATAATTTTACTCCGAAATTTTTTTGATCACCAAAAACCCCAAACTGATATACATGTGACAATTTTACCCCGAACATACCCTAAAAAACCTCAAACCGGTACACTTATGACAATTTTACTCTGAATATACCACAAAAAATTCCAAACTGGTATACATGTGACAATTTTACTTTGAACTAAATTTTAATATTATTTTTTTTCAAATTTTTATTAATTATTTTATTTTTTCTTTTATTTTTTTTTTCATCTTCAACTTCTGTCTGATTGCCGGACTGACAACCGACTAGAGGCAGAAGCTGACGAGGTCAATCCCGCCGGCTGCTGGCAAGGGCCACCCTCGTCGGCGTAGGGCGAGGACAGCCCTCACCCAATGTAGGCGAGGATCACCCTCGCCAAATCTAACGAGGTCGACTCTCGCCTGAGCCCTTGTTGGCGTTGGGTGAGAGTCGCCCTTGCCTAGGCGGGCGAGGACAGCCCTCACCCGACGCCGGCAAGGGCCGCCCTCGCCCGCACCAGCGGGGTCGACCTCGCTGACTTCCACCTCTGGCGGGTCGCCGGTCCAATGAAATGCAAGAAGTTGAAGATGAAGAAAAATAAAATAAAATAATATAATATTAAAAAATTATTAGTTCGGGATAAAATTATCACATGTGTACCAATTTAAAGTTTTTCGTAATTAAAAAAAATAATTTATGGCAAATTTGTCACAGGTTTATCAGTTTGGAGTAAAATTATCACAGGTATACTAGTTTGGGGTTTTTGATGGTTAAAAAAAAATTTTGGGTAAAATTGTCACAGGTGTATCAGTTTGGGGTTTTTCATGGAAAAAAAAAAGTTCATGGTAACATTGTCACATATATACCAGTTTAGAGTTTTTCGTGGTATTAACTCATTAAAATATGCACCCGACTTTTTAACATCTAGAGGAAAATTTGTAGCTTTAATAAAGTCGGCATGAGATAGCACCGTCCTTCCTCTAGTAAATTCATCTATCGCGAAATACAGCAACGCGGACACTTTCGTTTACGTAAGATGCGAGTCTTGTTAACAAGTGTGCCCGATTTAATCGTGAATTTTTTTAATTTTCAAAAATTGATTACACTTAACTCATTAACAAAATCCTCAGGATATAATTAGATCTTTTGACAAGAGACCCAGACTTTAAATTTCAATAAAGTGCGGATTTCATCTTTTTTTCATGCTATTTACTAACGGGGTTAAGAGCTCGGTGTTCAATGTGATGTCTTTTCGAAACTAGTTCTTTTACTCTATCCATTTTCATTAATGGGATGTTTACAACTACTAAAATATACTTAATAATGACTGTCCAAAATGACACTGACGGGGTTAAGTAATGTTAAATTGCGTAGATGATATGTGATTTCTCCAAATTAGTTTGGAAGATAGAATCTACTTAGGAGACGTCCACCAATACACGCTCATCAAAAGCGATAAATGTGTAATTTCCTTTATTATTAGTCCGAAACATGATAAATTAACATTTTGCTTTTCAATACAATTATGACTTTAATCCTGTAGACCAAGTTCATTTGACTTTTGATCATGCAAGTCTCGTTATAATTGGGGCTACACGGTCATTTACCACTCTTTGGCACTGTGCCTGGATGGTAGACAAACCGAGTGCAGCAGTTCGAAGAAACCATGTACGGTGTACACAGTTTTGGAGTGCACAAATTGTAAAAGTGACAAATATACTTCCCCTGTTTTGTTTGCCTCAATATGAAAATTCCCCCAACTCATATTGCAGCATAGTTTTTCTTGTAAGGAATAATTACACGAAGGATCTTATATGAACTCTTAATTTGTTTAATATAATTATGAACTTTAGCTCAGTATGTTATGTTATATCAGAACTTTTAATTTATTCAACGTGACGCATAAACTTTAAAAAATATTCAATATAATCCCTAAACTACAGGGATATGCAATCGGACTAAGATTACTCGAGAACTAGACTGGACCACCCAAAAATCAGGTCTGGGAACCAATTTTTGTTTGAACATGTTCCATTTTTTGGGAACTAGCTGGAATCAATCCAATTCCTGTTTCCAAGTGAAGATCCACCTGGAAAACAGTCCGCTGGTTTTGGAATTAGTTTTAGCTTGTATTAAAATGTACTTTATATCATACTATTACTATATATTTTTATTGTTGTTTTTTATGGATAGTAATTTGTACTACTCATCTTAGGGATTGTTGCTTTTGGCCGAGTGGACTTTGGAACTGGACCGAAAAAACAGGGTAAGTTTCAGATTTCAAAAATTGGGGACCGATCATAATAGTGAATTTTCCAGATCTAGAACCTACCCTCCTTGGAATCGATCACTCATATTAAATTATATGAAAATATACAATGTTATCATTTTATTAATTCAAATTCATGAACAACTTCAAAACAGTTAAAGGATTAAATTGAACATTTATCAAAAGTTCATGGATTACATTAAACAAATTAAAAGTTCTATATTACATTTTAGTCTAAAGTTAAAGGATGAAATTACACATGGAGCAAAAATTCAAAAATCGGTTAGTGTTATTTTCCCCGTCCGGTAATTGCTTGCACGACATTTCATGTACAATATTTATGAACGTGGGTCTCAATTATTAATTGAAGAAGGAAGATGAAGATTAGAGAAGACATAACCACCGAAAACGTGGAATAAAACGCGCATTAAAGAACTCCCTCTGAAATCAAATCAGATATAATATAAGCAACGCGCGTCTCGTGGTATACCCCTACCAGTCAAGAGCCAAGACCGCGCAATTATGACATATAATGTCCAAATTCATCACTTAATTTACAGCTATATGGTGCCAAACGAATGAAGACACCCCCAGAAAAAAATCGAAAACAAAGAATGATTTCGACGCGTGAATCAGCGCATCATGACTCTGAACTCGTCGAAGTTGAGCACGCCGTCGCCGTTGAGGTCGAACGCCCCGATCATGGCTCTGCAGTCGTCGATGGACCTCGTCTCCCCCAGCCGGCTCAGCATCCTCTTCAGGCTGCCCGCCGTGATGCACCCGGACCCGTCCATCTCGTACATCCCGAACGCCTCCTCCAGGTCCTTCCTCCTCTCCTCCTCCCCGCCGCTCTCCACCAGGTTCTCGAACTCCTCGAACCCCAGCATCCCGTCCCCGTCGAGGTCCGACGACCTCACCGCCAGCTCCGCCTCCTCGCTCGACAGATCCCCGCCCAGGCTCCTCACGCAGCTCCTCAGCTCCACGGGAGATATCCTCCCGTCCCCGTTCTCGTCGAAGTAGTCGAACACTCTCCGGAGCTCCTCGCCGGACTTCCCGCGGTCGCAGCCTCCGGCGTTGTTTTCAACAGAGGGAGCGCGGCGGTCGGCGCTCCTCCTCGGGGACAGCTTGCGGCACAGCCTCCGGAGAGCGGATTCCCTCTTGGTGCCAGGATCTCTCTCCGGCGAAGAGCTGGTGCTGGAGCCGGAGCGGGACGAAATCGAATCGGACTTCATTGTGGGATGGAGGATTTGATTGTGAGTGATGAGTTTATTCGAGTGAAGTAGCTGAAATTTGAACGTGTCTTGAGAATATAGCCGACAACTTTTTGGATTGGGACTGCAAGATCAGGAAGGTCGGACTGGGTATATATAGCAGGGAAGAGGGACGGTAGGTGGGAATAAAATAAATCTGGGAAGACGTGGGGGTTTATCGGTTAAAAGATATGGTTGGAAAGTGTGCTGGACGAACGCGGTTTTAATGTCAAAAGTGCGGTTTTGTGGGAACTTTTAGCCAGTTGTTTCTTCGGAGAGGCGGCATGTATTGTGGCGCACGTCGTGCCGAGGCGAAGTTTCTCCGCTGCTGCTGCTGCTGCTGCTGCTCGCGGCCGCGCGCGGGGGAGGCCTTTGTTTCCAGGGAGATCTGGAGTTGTTCCCCCGGGGGCAATCCCCGCGTGCTTCCGTCGTAATTGTTGTTTCGGAAAAGGAAAATGAGGAAATTTTGTAATTTATTTACGTTCCGCGATTCATTAAGTGGGAAGCCTACGGGATGATCCGAAAGAATCTCAAAATTACCTCTCTTGCCCCTCGATGCCCGCAATTACCTCTCTTGCCCTTGTCATTACGGTGAGGAGCAACCGGAGAATAATTGTCGCTGTGAAACTTTGCTTTGATAACGGGGGAGACGGGTACGTTCACTTCAATCCGAAAGTTACAGAGGGATAGTACACTCTTCGACTTCACCGGGCGCCTATCAGGTCACAGACTCATTTATGTCCTTTGTGACCCAAATGAGCCTCAACAGCATTTTCGAGTAAGTCTAGGTAAAACTATATTTAATGTAAAGGTTTGGTCGAGCTAGCCTATCATGGCTGGAACAGTTTATAAACATACATGGCTTTTTCCATGATATTCATACATGAGCAATAAGTTAGATCCGATGCAGCGTAGCTCGAATAAACAGCTCTAGGCACTCCGATTGAAGAATGCCACGATCCTTTATGACGATAGGTGTATATATTATGGACCGCGGATTCAATCACAAAGTCATGTATCTATATGTATATTGTCACTAAATGCTCAATTTGTTTTGCAAAAAATGAACGAATTGAAAATCAATTTTCTAAAATACAATCGTTCACAAAAATAAACGAACGAAAATGTTTTCATTGTCTACAAAAATATTTAGACATAAAGGGGTATCAAGATGAAGATATTTTTAATCGATTAATATTTTTAAATTATACAAGTGATATTTTTATATAAATATTTTTTAATTCGTTTGATTTTTTACGGAAGATACGGAGTCTAAATATCAATAACAATTTATATGGTGTGGCCGTTAATGTAAAATCGATATGGCCGCCACGTAGTCGTGCGGCTTATTGATATGTATCCTTGCTTCCTTACTCCTGAGGTAGAGAAGAGAAAAACAAAAGTCGCGTCTATGTGGGCCCGGGAAAAAATCGGTGCAAAACAATCGGCGCACTCTCCTGTATTGGTTAGCACCATATCAACATTTTTCAATGGTTACTCACCGGAACGCAGTGGTTTTCTCCCCTTCCCAATATTGCTGGGGTCAAACCCTGGCGGTCAAAAGTCCATCAATTTGTCAATTTTCAGTGATCGCCCAACAATGGCATTCATGAAAAAGGAAATCATAATGCCATTACACCAGAAGCTCATGACAAGGGCTGTTCGTGTAGGATCTGCACCTACCCAAGAATTCGACGTCCTTGCCCATCATGCCCGGGTCTTGTCGACCGATTCGTGGCGGGCAATGGACCGGTCACAACTCCCACCTCACACCGTGTGCATTACTGCCTATTTTCTCTCGTGTAACTCGCTCTCGCTAAGACGGACCGGGAGCTTCTGAGTAATTCACATCATAATCCGCAAGTAATCTCTATGAAAGTGCGCCCTCATGCTGAACTCCGTCTCGATCCCATCCGACAAAATCTCAAAATTAAATTATTCAGAAAGAACAAGAAGAAAAGGGTTTCGTTTCCAAGGGGTGGGGGGGATGCATGGAACTTGGGCAAAGCCAGTGTCGTACAAAGTTGGTACCGACCGACAAGCCCCGGACGGTGGAAAAAATAGACATAAGGACAGAGATCAAAATAAAAAGGCATGTCGGTCACCGGTGGGCATGCCAACTTGCGACACTTGCCCTTGCGTGTGACGTCGCTGAGCGGATCGAGTCGTCGCTGAAGCGAGCAAAAGGAAAAGGGGTGGTCCAGATATTTTTTTGAACGGTCAGGAACCGCCACGTGAAAATGCGTGTCCTCCTTATCTCATCTTCTTCTTCTTCTCGGAGCTTTGACTTTGACCGGATGGGGACCGGTCGGGCTTTTGATTTTTCACAACAGTGTCTGTGGGCCTGTCCCCGTCGGGGAGTTGAGGTCAAGGCCCACCTCATCATCATCATCCTATTTCATTAGCACGCCCGCCTCCCTACTCGCATTACACGCGGGTTCCCCTATTTCTGGAAGCGTCCGACTTTATCCAGGTGCCCATGCAAATCAAATTGATCTGGTTTTCCACGTGAATATTCAAAGGGCCGTCGCAATTTCGGAGAAATGAAGTCTGCTTTGGCACGAGAAAAACACGAGAGGAGATGAGATCATTGAATAGGGCTTGAGATGGGCGGTCAACTTGGCCTAAGATTCCTTTATTTACTTTATTTAACATCCCCGGTAGTGCTCCCACTTGAGTATCAAATGACAAAATCGTAAAGCTCGGTATAGGACGAATAAAAACGGACAACATCTTGAGTGAGTTAATACAGAACGTCACAATATAGTATAAGAGCGGGACCTCTCTAGTAATTGTGTGGTTCGGGGATGAATTATGCGAAAGCTAATGGGCCTATAACGAACTAATTCAACGAGTTCGAGAAGTGATCGACGGGGCTAGAGGGCTTAGACAAAGAGCTCCTGGGAGACTTCTAGTATAGCGAATGGGGTAGGAACGAACCTAACTATACACCGAACATGAAAGAATGATTGTAATATGTGTGTGTGTGTGAAAAGTGCAATTTCAACGGAGTAAGAAAGAATTGATGCCCAGTTCAGTTCATTTTCTGTTTAGTGGCTTCCGTGGTAGCACTAATCAAAGCAAATTTCATATCGACTTCCATGCATACCCCTATACGGTGCTAAATGCGAGTTTAAAAATCGTGAAAAATGAAGGCACTAACTCAACGAGATAAACTAAGTCCCTGTGATAATAAAACGTTATTTAATCCTTCATGGGAATGTCCCCGTGACATAGCCTTTACAAAGATAAGAGCACGGCAACCGTTTGGGCAAGTTGCTATACTGAAGAAGATATTTCCAGCGCGCCGTGCCGCGCCGCGCCGGTGCTGGATTCGGATCGTCGAATTTGTGTTCTAGGCCCGGGACCAGGCCCGTGATGATGCCCGATCCAAGCCCGACTCGACAGTCTAAAGACGTGCGCCGAAGATATGCGATTCCCCTCCCAATCACACGTCGTACGGCAGGCGCATGCACAACGTGGTGCGATCTAAAGCCACCCCTTTTTTTTTTTTTTTCCGTATAGCCTCTCCTTTTTCTTCTCTTAGTAAAAAGAAAAATCTCTGACGAAAAGATATCAAATTTCCAAGTTTCCAGATACAGTGAATTTGGGTACGGGAGTCGCTGTGTCAGCTAAGACGTGTTATTGATCTACGTGCGTGATATGTTACTTCCCGGAGGCTACCTAAGCGGAAGCAGGGTCTCTCTAAACGCTATGAAGAAGTAAGGTTTGCAATTTTCCCTGATTAGAATTTGTTGACAATATCGAATTCGACGAGCTCAAAATTGGTATAACTTGACATGTTTCAACTCTCCATTCATTTCTATTGAAAAATTATCATTATTTATAGATACGATGATAGTGACGTAAATGAATAATTAAGCAGATACACTATTCTTTATTTATGGACATCGTTAGAAAGGTCACGGTAGTTATTGAAAGATTTGCATAAGATTATCAACTACCATGTATTCTTGTTTGTGCACGTGGGATTATGATAGGGCATGTTTTGTTTGAAACAACATTTGAGCTCCTTTTGTTTCGCAGAAAATATTATTGAAAAATGTTTTTCAGGGAATTATATTCCAGACTAATGGTAATATATTTCGGTGTTATTTGAAAGTTAACTAGAAAATATTTTCCGTTGTTTGGTACTATTTGGGTGCTAATGACTTGCGTATTGGAAGCTAAGAAACCTGGTATGGGCATTGGGGGTCTTAAACTCGACGCGGCGGCCGAGGTCTTGGGCTTAACCTAGATGGGTCCTAGCTGGGGCGTCGAGATCCTAGCCCGGCCTTGATGAACCCAAGCCTAGGTGTCGAGGATCCGGGCCCGCTATTAAGCATCTAGGGACGAGCGTTGGGATTCTTGTGACAAAGTGCAAAGTTTTCGATATAAGCGTCGATACCTAGTTATATTTTGAAAAAAGATTTTCGATTTTTAAAGAAGAAATTATTTTCCTAAATTTATACTTCGGTAGGAAAACATTTAAAATCCAAAAGCTGGAAGGATAATTTTCTGTGAAAAACACGGAATCTTTGTGTTTTTCAGCCAAATTTGGATTATCATACAAATTTTGAATACGTAATATGCGTGTCAATATTGGTATATTGTGAAAATTTCGAATTAAGAAAAAAAATTAAAATTCATTTGTTGAAAAATTTAGATTAAGGAAAAAAAATCAAAAGTGTATTCTTTTATTAAGTGAGTCTATGATAACCAAGAGCTACCGTCGTCAAATCGGAAAGTAAAATATTTCGATTGTCCATGCTTAGATTCATTGAATCTCATTTCAAATGAACAATGAAATATTATAAAAGCACGGGGTCTCTTGAGTATCATACGGTCAATCTCTTTTGGGAAAATTAGATAAACAATCCATGAACTTTAGCATAAGGTATAACATGGTATATAAAATTTTAATTTATTCAATGTGATCCTTGAACTTTATCTTAATGTGCAATATTACCTCTGAACTTTCAATTTATTAAATGTGATTGATGATCTTTTAATACATGTTCAATTTAATGTCTATACCATATGAAATGTTAAATGTTGTTCCGTTTAATATTTTATTGTAATTCATGGACTAATTTGAACATGTATCAATAGTTTATGGATCGCATTAAATAAATTAAAAAATTAAAAATGACATTACATATTGAACTAAAGTTTTGAAACTACGTTGCACATCTAATTAAAATTCAAAAACTATTTATGCGGTTATCCCTTCAAGCGTTGGATGCGAGCCCATCTTGTGTTAAGAACAAAAAAAACTCACAAATCTTCATCAGACAGGAACGAAAAAAATTATCCAGCCAAAAAAAAAAAATATATCGGAAAGGCTTTGCCTTTGGCTCCAAAGGCTTTCCCCTTCACAAAAGAGAGCATAACCAACCAAAACCAGACGAAGGCAACGACCATCGGAGCCGAGCTCGCAATCGCAACCGGCAATGGCCGCCTCGACCTCCGTCGTCCCTAGCCTCCCCCAGATTCGTCCTTCCAGGGACGACAGGTTCTCGGTATCGGGGCTCCACCCGTCGCCGTCCCGTCTGGCCGCTTCCGCCTCTTTGACCCTGCTGAATTCGCGCTGCCAATCCATCTATGCGCCGCCCAAGAGGTGCCCATTCTCGACCCCTTTTGTTTTGATTGTCGAATTCGAATGCCTTGGTTTTGCTTCGAGAGTTACTCGTCGATGCCGAAACTGGAATTTGCCGAGTGTGAGGCTAGAGCGATCCGTTCTTTAACCCCATTCGTTGATTATTTTTTAGCCAGTCGGTATGTGTATTGCTTTACTAGCTGAATTGAGCTGAAAGATGCTGCAAGCCGATGACTGAAACGGCGATACCGGATGAATTCGTCCGTGCGCTCGTCGTATACGACAATAATGCTATCGCCACTTTGGAAACTCTTGTTCATACGCTCATAAGCGAGACATAGGTCGACCCTGGAAGTAGGATTGAGTTTCACAGTGTGTTTTGGTGTTTCTTGTATTCTCTGTTAATTTTCTGTTCCCACATATCTCTGTCCACCCTGTAAGTCCTATGATGTTTTCCTTTTTCTCTGCTGATGATTGTTCCTTTTCTTTTCCCGTATTCTCTTGTTATGTATACTCGTTTATGATGCACCGTGTTTGGGAAGCGGAAAGTTGTCAGTTATTAGATATAGTAAAGGAAGAGATAAGACGTGATGCTGAGATTGAAATTGCACCACTTTGGATGATCGAATATTTGGACTTAATAAATCGTTGCCTGGCTTAGTCTTATTGTGGGGTGATACTCTGAGAATCTACTCGTTATGAAGTTTATAGCAGAAGAATGAACGAACACGAATGACCTTAGAAATCTGGCGCAGAAGATAATGAAAATGACTGTTTTCCTCGGTCTTGTGTGCACATTCTTGATTCTTATTGTACATATAGCCATGTCAAGTTTTCTTTCCTGCATGTTAGTTTGTTTTGTGAGATGCAGCTTTTTTCGCGTGGACATCCCATACTTACCAACTTGACCCTTTTATTCTTCATTTGTGGTTGTTTTGGATATAGATGGCCATTTGATGTTGTACATAGATGTTCAACTTATCAAAGAAAGAATCATAATTGGAGAAGGAGGTCTTCCGTGTTTAGTAGACAGGTCACCAATCTACATTCTACCCAACTGCACAATTGTATTTCATGTTCTTTTAGTCAGCGGAAAGGTCGCCTAAATAGCCGAGGATCTATACAAAGAGCATTCACAGACAAATCTGCTTTTCACTTGTCCAAACTATCCCTCAACAGTGCCTCTGTAAGTTGCTGTCACTATTTAGAGCTTGGATATCCTGCATTTGCTTCCTTTATGAATATATTGATTGTGCCATTCATGCGCACACAGGTGCTTATACCTACCATAAATCTATTGATTGGTTACCAAATAGTGAGGATCTTGCAGAATGTACTTGAGGTTCTAGTTATGTAGGCTCCACTATGACTGATCTCTGTCTCGTTGCATTGACCTTAACATCGTGAATATAGCCTTGCATGTTAAGTAGTGCAAACTTAGCTGAGAGATGCGGCCTTTTTGGTGGTCTTTGCAAAATGAGTTCTGTTTGAGAAATCCTGAAGTTCTCAGCTTAATGTGCTTATCCAATATGTTGTGGTACTTCCTTTATCAGCAGATAGGTGACTGTACTTTTTGAGCATCCTTGGCCATTATACACGCTGAGCCTAATAACTGTGCAAATGATTTAATGAATATATTTACATCTAGCAGTTAATTCTTTTTCAGGTTTTTGTAAGAAACTCGTTATGCCAACCCTTAAGCTAGTCATAGTAACTTTGGTGGCAAGTGTTGTTGCAATTTTGGGATCAGTGTGCAGGCTCGATTTGTGTGTGATTGTATATGCAAATCTGGCTCCATTCAGTATGCTTTTGATGTATGATTCTGTCTTTATCACTTCATATTTTTTTACGTTGTCACCTTTATTATTTTCCACGGTTCTTTTGATATTCAGCAGGATATCGAAGTAGCCAGAGTTAGCCAGGGGCCATAATGTCATGTTTTCCCTCAAAAGTCCATTTTGAATGCACGCTAGAGAGTGAAACTGGTGATCTTTGTGGAAGTAATTTCTGAACGGTCTAGCATGGAGGATGGTCATATCATTAAGTCATTTTGATAGTTTGAGCTGTGTATTTAACTTGAGTGCACAGAATATTTGGCCGATTGTTTAAGCTCGTTTTTTTTAAATTTTCAGCGGTATTTTTTTAAAATAAGTTCACTTGTGATGTTCTCTTGCACTTCTTTTTATCAAAGGTTCTTGCATGCTGATCATGTTTCATATGGTTACCCTGTAAAGCATGTTCGTGTTCCATGTGCAACTGTGGGTCCGGAGGAGCCTCATGCCGCTAGTACAGCATGGCCAGATGGTATACTTGAGAAACAAGATTTCGATTTGCTAACTTTTGAAAGTGAAAGAACAGAGTTAGAGCCATTTTTGGGTTCCAAACTTCCGCCTCACCCAAAGTTGTACCGAGGACAATTGAAAAATGGCCTCCGCTATCTTATTTTACCAAATAAAGTTCCTCTGAATAGGTATAGTTCCTCTACTATCGCAATGCTTATGCATCTGATTGTTCATTCGATTCAAGTCCTAGAATTCTTCACCTATTCACAATCGTTCATTGTGGCATCATTACTTGGATATATGATAATCAAGAGGCCTTTGCCCGTATTACATCCATTGTGGCATTTGTGATGTCAGAGATCTCCATGTTACATCTATGTAAGCAAAATGTTTCGGTATTTTAGGTTTGAAGCACACATGGAAGTTCATGCTGGATCCATTGATGAGGAAGATGATGAACAAGGAATTGCACACATGATTGAACATGTTGCATTCCTCGGAAGTAAGAAGCGTGAAAAACTTCTTGGGACAGGGGCTCGATCCAATGCTTATACTGATTTTCATCATACAGTGTTTCACATCCACTCACCAACTAGTGCAAAGGTTTGTTGTTCGTGTCTATGCCTGTTAATATGATCTATGTATATATGCTCCAGTAGTTCAACTTTGTGGGTTCTCATTTCTATACTTGCCTTCTGAATAGAAGTTTCCATATTTCTGAAATGTTATTTCTCACTAATATTGTGATTCTGTTATCCACTCTTTTGATGCATGTGCTAACACTTGTGCTTATGCGTTCACTTTTCTTGCATATGTCAATATCTTCTCTTTGTTGTTGGCATACCTGTTTTCGTCCAAATTACATAAAGAAAACTTTACTGAGCTTGGCTATGATCTTTCAGATTGTGCTCTTCATGTTCGATTTGTGTCATCGTCCTAATAAGATTATGTTTCCTTATTTGTTGCTTGCAACATATTATTTGGTACTATTTGCTGTCAAGCTTTTCTGCATATACTAAGTGCCAATGGCTTTTCTTTTCCAGGACTCTGGTGAAGATTTGCTTCCATCTGTACTGGATGCTTTGAATGAGGTGTGGAAATTAGTGTGTGCTTTATTTGACATCTCCACCGATCTGCATCTCTCTAGCAAACCTGTTTTCTGTTACTTAATATCTTTGTGATATTAGCATGACATCTTTTATCCTCTCCAACCTCTACTCTTCCTAAGTAGGAAAGAGAAAAGGTAATAAAGGTAGGGAAGAATGCATGAGCAATCTAGTTTATTATCCCATCCTAGTCAAGAATGATAAGTATATACTGACGTCAGTTGAGACTTTTTTCTCATCTTCGGTCAACCTCCATATGCATACAGATAGCTTTCCACCCTAAATTCCTTTCTTCAAGGGTTGAGAAAGAGCGTCGTGCTATCCTTTCAGAGTTACAGATGATGAATACGATAGAGTATCGTGTTGATTGTCAGGTATGTCAACTTCATCAAAGATGTTCAGAACTTATGAGGAATCTCTCTTTCCCCCTTGATATTTTCTTTGTTCATTTGATTACAGTTGTTACAATATCTTCATTCCGAGAACAAGCTGAGCCAAAGGTTTCCAATTGGATTGGAAGAGCAGATTAAGAAATGGGATGCCGATAAAATTAGGAAGTTCCATGAACGGTGGTACTTCCCCGCAAATGCAACCCTATACATTGTTGGTGATATTGATAACATCTCAAAGACAGTATCGCAGATAGAAGTATGCTTCAGATATACCCAACATGCTATTAATTTATCCTTTCCTGTTGGCATTATTGTTGTATCCGTTCCTTTCTTTGCATGGAGATCTTTCATTTTGGTATTTCCCCTCTAAAAGCCATGCATATATCACAATGGCAATTCTCTGCCAGGCTTTTCACCCACTTGACTGTGATGATTATTACCTTTTAGTGGAAAATCGAGCATTAGTCCTATGTTAGATCTGCTAACTTGTATTAGTTGCTTCAATATAGGCCGTCTTTGGACAAACAGCTCTGGAAAGTGAGACACCACCTGCACCAACACCAAGTGCGTTTGGTGCAATGGCTAGTTTTCTTGTACCGAAGCTCCCAGTTGGTCTCTCTGGAAGTTCATCTTATGATAAGCCGAGTACTTTAGATCAGGCTAAGGTCACTAAAAAGGAAAGGCATGCGACTCGTCCTCCTGTGGAGCACGATTGGTCACTTCCGGGAAACCTTACTGATATGAAGGCTCCGCAGATATTCCAACACGAGCTGCTCCAAAATTTTTCAATTAACATGTTCTGTAAGGTTTGGAATTCCATCATGCAGCTGGTCCTAATCATCTTGCATCCACCATAATTTGAACGAAATCTCCTATTTCTCAACCAATCACATTCTCTCTGTCGCTAGATTTGATTCATTTTTGGTAAAATCTGATGGAATGTCTTGGGCCCGCTGGGTGCGCATGAATTCAGTCGTCAATTTTGTTTTGTCAGTGGTAGCTCCTAACTTTTTCTGATGAAGGGAGAACGCTGTCCTATTGAGTGTACTGACGTTGATTGTTGATGAAAGATGACGTAAGGAGTCACTCCCGGTGTCAAATTTTAGGAGTTCTAGTTACTTAACTAGAGGAGATGGACGAATTGCGGTGTTGGTTCTGGAACAATACATTCACTCTAGAATTGATGTATTGCAAAGATAATATCTTCGTCTCGTCTAGATCGATTTCTCGATTGACTTCACTCTTACTATGTCCATCACAGTTATTGGGTTTGGAAGATGGACTTGGTTACCTATTTTAAGCACTTTTATTAATGATTTTACTGCAGATTCCCGTGAGCAAAGTTCAGACATACGGCGACTTGCGAAATGTTTTGATGAAAAGGATATTCCTATCTGCTCTGCATTTTCGGATTAATACTAGATACAAGGTTGTTTTCTTCCCTTGTATCATTTGCTATTTGAGTTTAGTATAGAGTTATATATCCCCTTCAGTTTAGCTTTTACTCTTTCCTTCCTTTTATCAAGTAGAGGATCTCTGAGTCTTATGACAAAAAATCTATTGAATCCTTAACTGGATTGAGGACCTATATCTGGTGATGTTTTGTGGTCACCAAATGTATTTGTTTTGATGTTTTGCTTTTCACCGAACAGTTGGCATTCTTAAGGTCAGTGTGCAGCCTTTTGATTAATGCTGTTTTGCCCACGGACGTTCTTTTCCTTTTATTTTACAATTTTTTTCCTCCTAGCTTCCTAAATTAGAGCACTTGATGGTAGATCTTGTAATAGCTACACTATGTATACCTGCGGCATGTTTCTAGAAACTTTATGAAATGAAAAGTTCTTTAACTGACACTTCTATTTTTCTTCAGAGTTCTAATCCACCCTTCACCTCAGTTGAACTGGATCACAGTGATTCTGGGAGAGAAGGATGCACAGTCACTACTCTTACTGTGACTGCAGAGCCCAAAAATTGGCAGAGTGCCATTAGAGTTGCTGTTCAAGAGGTTTGTTATTATGTCATTCTCAATCTATTTGCTAGTGGCATTGACTGGGGATTCTAGGTATTAAGAATAGAAATTACCATTCTTTTGGTCTGATGACATGATTTGACATTCTAATGCTTTTACATGAGTCTTCTTTTGGTCATCTCTTTTGCTGTGCATTTCTCCAAAGCTTTTTGTAAAGAGAAACTTTTATACTCTCTAGATGCTGATGATCGTAACTCCTTTTGATCACGGCAATGTTTTGCTGCATTTCTCTCCTTTGCCTTTCCTGGGTGTAGTATGTGATATAACTTTTTGGGTTTAGGTTCGACGGTTGAAGGAATTTGGTGTCACAAAAGGTGAACTAACCCGATATATGGATGCGCTATTGAAAGATAGTGAACAGCTGGCAGCAATGATTGATAATGTGTCATCAGTTGACAATTTGGATTTTATCATGGAGAGTGATGCATTGGGCCATACTGTAATGGATCAGAGGCAAGGGCATGAGAGTCTGGTTGCTGTTGCTGGAACAGTTACGCTCGAAGAGGTAATTTCTTTCAGATCCATCTGTAATATCAACTAATATTCTCATGCCTAAAGATGTGAATTTTTGGTCTACTAGTAGGGAAGTTGGTCCGAATTTTTTCGGGGAAGTGAGGATTTTGGAACTTATGATATTTTATGGTCTTCCTTCTCCAAGGGCATCAAACAGTGTTGTTGGATACACAAAAGGAGATTCTTTTACCAGCCACTTTAAGGCAATACATTTTGTGGGATCATGTTGATGTTTACACTTTGTTCACATTACACATTGGAAGTGGTGGACTGATAATGCTTATCTTATAAGCTAATCTGCTGGGTGCTTTTATGGGCAGAAAAATTATTCTCCTTTTCTCCGCAAGACATGCACAATTGACGATATACTGGCTTTCTATCTGTTAGAAAGTCCAACCAAAAAGCTTAAGCTGATACATGAAGGAGGAGACCACATGAATATAGAGAGCATTTATGGCCTGTTGTCAATCGATATCGGATAATTACTTCAACACCCCCACTCACGTGTAAGCTTGATTGTGAGCGGCACGTAAAATTTTGACTGCGCACGTTCACATGGAATTTTTTACCATGCACATTCGCGAAAGGGATAGCACTTGGTTCTAATACCATGTTAGAAAGTCTAACCCAAAAGCTTAAGCTGACAGGTGGAGGAGACGACATGAATATAAAGAGCATTTAGGACCCGTTGTGAGATAATACTTCAACACTATCAATAGTGGGCCTTTTTCTGCTTGAATGGCTCATCTGATTTGAATGATATGTAGACTGACCGTTCCCTACACTTATTCATGTTGATTAAAATTACCTCCTGCTCATCCTAAGTACTTTACTTTTTTGATATTTTGATATAATTTGTATTATAAAGAAATGTTAATCTACATTAATTTCTCATTTTCTTTAATATTTTTCTTTCGTGAAAATTGTGAGATGTAGGTCAATGCTGTGGGTGCAAAGGTGCTAGAGTATATTGCTGATTTTGGAAAGCCTACTACACCTAACCCTGCGGCAATTGTTGCATGTGTCCCCAAGAAAGTGCACATAGACGGAGTTGGTGAAACCGAATTCAGAATATCACCAAGTGAGATTATTGATGCTATGAAAACTGGTCTGGAGCAACCTATTGAGCCTGAACCAGAGGTATCTATTATCAGAGAACTTTTCTTCTTTTTGCCTTTCAAATTTTTGTTGATTTACAAGGTATTATATCCCTGACTTGATCTTTATTTCTGCAGCTTGAAGTACCGAAAGAATTGATTTCTTCATCCCAGTTGCAGGAGTTGAAGGTGCAGAGAATGCCATCCTTTGTTCCTTTAACTCCACTTGCAGGCATTTTGAAAATTCATGACAAAGAAACTGGGATCACCCAGTGCCGTCTTTCAAATGGTATTCGTATAAATTACAAGGTAAACTTGGTTCCTTGGGTTATTGTGGTTATTTTTCCTCAGTCCCATGGATTCTTGAAAAATGTGGCATTTGTATATTTGTTTTATTATTTCTAACTTCAAAACCAAATTTTCTTTGTTCATTGTCTTCTACTACCTCTTGTAATGGTTGAAAGACATGATAAAAGACCAGTGGTGCACATAATTAGACTTGTGGTAGAACGCTTGGAGTTTTCCTTCTACATATAACCATACCTCCTTGACTTTTCATTCATAATTCTGAAATCGTTCTAATATTTATGATAAGATCAAATATCACCTTTGGGGAACACAATCCTGGTGGCTTTGCGTGTTGTACTCACTTCCTCACTTGGATACAGATTTCACAAAGTGAATCCCGAGGAGGTGTGATGCGACTCATTGTTGGTGGTGGAAGAGCGGTTGAAAGTTCTGATTCAAGAGGAGCGGTCATTGTGGGTGTGCGGACTCTGAGCGAGGGAGGTCGTGTCAGCAACTTTTCGAGGGAGCAGGTGCATGTTAAATACAGCAACCCTTCCTCAACCACTGGCAGTTCTGTGAGGTGGTTGGTGAAGACGTAGGTTGTGTTGAGTTTACTCCAATCCTTGAATGAAATTGACTGGTTGTAAAGCGCTTGGGAAATGATTGATACCTTCTCTTGGCATACATGTTCAGTATGTCTATTGACTCCATATTTCGGATATATCTCGATAAAAAGTTTGGTTGTATTTGTACCTGCAAAAACTTACAAATTAATCAGCAAATTTAATCATTCTAAAGAATCTGTTTTTGATCCAGCTGCGACTTGTGGATTTTTCATTTTTCTTGCTTGAAGATTTATTACAATGCAAGAGACTAAATATTGCTTATTTTTTCATTTACAATGCTCCACAGCAGGTTTTGCTCATTTCTTGAAAATATGTTGCACTTGCTGCTTGAATTAGCCTTTTGACCTATTCTTTGGTCGTCCGACCTGTAATTACCTTTTATTGCAACTAATTTGAAACGTTCTTTCATGCATGCACACAAATTTAGGAACATGTTAGTATTCTGCTATAATCATTTGTACAGGCAAGTTTTCATTTCCTCACTTAGAGAGATGATTGGATACTTATTGCAAAACATCCTGACTTAGCTGTGTGGACAAAAAATGGAGCAAGAAGAGTACTTCATATGATGCATAATGTGTTGTTTTGATAAATGAACTTGCATTTTAAGTACATAATTCTATTCAGAGCCCCATACAAGGAGTTAGAAGTGAAACTTATCAAAGAAATATTGTCATCTTAATTTCAAAGAAGAGAAAAATAAGAAAGAGCAGTCTAATATGGTGTACTAGTTATAGGACTTTTTGAGAAGAGATGGCAGGAACTTTGATATGTTCCACTGGAGATGATTATGCTAAGGGTTTAAACATCAGGTGGAGAATATACTCTTTCATCATTTACAAATGGAAATCTAGTTATTTCTATCCTGCAAAATCTATTTGGGCTTAAATCCTTGTGGACCATTAATTATCCTCTAGCTCTGCCTAATTTAATATTCTTACTTCAGGTGGAGCTTTTCTGTGTGAATCACTTGATAAATTGCTCCTTGGAGTCGACGGAGGAATTTATCTCAATGGAGTTCCGTTTTACTCTCAGAGATAACGGCATGCATGGTGCTTTCCAGTTGCTTCACATGGTACTTGAGGTAATCTAGTCGTGACCTTTTTTTATTGTGTCATGCAAAGTTGTTGGTTCTTTCTTCAATATCTTATACATAGTGCAAAAGTGAGTGAATATCTGCACATGCTGGCTGCCGCTATAATTGATATGACTTACAATGTGTAGTTACCATGTGATGTTGTTTTCTTCTATTCACAGTTATAATTGTGGTTGCTGAATTGCAGCACAGTGTATGGCTGGATGATGCATTTGATAGAGCCAGACAATTATATCTATCCTATTATCGGTCTATCCCTAAAAGTTTAGAGCGCTCAACTGCTCACAAACTAATTCTGGCCATGCTGAATGGAGATGAGCGATTTGTTGAGCCAACACCCATGTCATTACAAAATTTAACCTTGGAAACTGTAAGGGATGCAGTCATGGATCAGTTTATCGGTGATAACATGGAGGTTTGTAGTTTTTACCTGTTAATTTTGTTCGTATGAGGTCTGCAATGAACAGGTCTCATATGGAATTCCTATTACTTGTGCAGGTTAGTATTGTTGGGGACTTCTCTGAGGAAGAGATTGAGTCTTGTATTCTTAATTACCTTGGAACGGTCAGATCAACCAGGGGATCTGGAAGAGAGAAGCAATTTGAACCTGTACTGTTTCGGCCATCTCCATCTGATTTACAGTCTCAGCAAGTGAGGAGCAGAGCTTATGTACTTTCATTTCATTGATGGATATGGGATGTTGTCTTGTTTGAATGATCTGCAATATTTTGATATGCCTTTAAAGTAGTTTACCCTAAAATATGCTAATAGTTTATTCTCTAAATGTTTCACCCTTTTATCAGGTTTTCTTGAAGGATACTGACGAGAGAGCATGTGCATATATTGCTGGCCCAGCACCTAATCGCTGGGGTTTCACTGTCGAAGGCAAAGACCTTTTTGAGTCAATCACTGAAATTTCAATTGGCAATGGTAAGTTCTCGTGTGTATAAATATTTGTATGGATGTGTTAGTCCCTAGCATCAATTAGATCAAATAGGATAAAGAAAACGGGATTGAACTTTATTTGGAAGCTTACGGAATATGGAAGTGGTACAACTAGATGAGGTCTGGACTCCACTGTCAAGTATTTGCAAAGAGTTGACTGGAGACATGGTAAAAATGCAAATCCTGTCATCTGAAGCTAAAGTAAGCGTCATTGGATATTTTGAATTATAAAACCTTACCGGATCATCTTCATTACAAAATGCCTGTTCAAAAGCAGAGCCAAGAAGATGGTTACTCAATATGCATTGACCACTGTTCTATTTGATATTCTATCGGAAGAAAGTCGCGTGTTGTGCTCCTATTGTATTATAGTATTTGAAGTATATGTTAGTTGTCCTGTCCTGTACTAACCAACCTTTAGTTAAGAAAAGAAGTAACAACACTTTCAGAAATATTCAAAATAACAGATTGTGCCAATTTTCAATATGTGGAGGAATTTTTTTGCGTGTAAGCTTCACAAGGAGCTGCACAAGTATAGTGGGTTCATATGCATTTACCTGTAGAATAGTCTCAATTTTGGGGATTATATAACTGGCTATTGAATCTTCTAGAATAATTTATTAAAGATATGTATTATATTCTCTTTCTGACAATGTTACTGGCGTATTTCCCTTCTATAGTTGCTTGCAACAAAGTAGTGAATTTCTCATGTTTTTCTTTGGAACTTCAGTGAGGAGCTTGCTACAAGTTAATGACATTAACTATAATTGGATGTGGCTCTTCACAGATGCACAATCTCACCCGGAGGAAGAATCTGCGGAGAAAGATGTTACTAAGGATATGCAGAGAAAACTTAGGAGTCACCCGCTTTTCTTCGGCATCACCATGGGTCTATTGGCCGAGATAATTAATTCAAGGTAAGACTTTCCAAGCCACTTTGAGTCTATTCAAAAAATAGTTTGGCTCTAACTGAAGTCAAGATGAGAGAAATTCTTTTGACATGGTTTGACAGATGAAAAGATAGCTTGAATATGATTTGATAACAAGATGCAACCCTATGATGAAGATGACAGTAAAAGGATGGTCAAAGACCTAAAAATGCTAGATTTTTTACTTCAAAAATATTTTGAGAACTGGGGTATTTTAGTGAATTTGGTATTGGACAAGTACGATGGCAAAAGAAAATAGCCGCACCACTCAGTGGAAAAACACAAGTTTGGTTGCTCTTGTTTTAGAAGAAAGATTGGAGTACTTGAAGAATATGGAGGGTCTAGTGTTAATTGAATCCAATGATGTAATATAATGGATGTAGCCAAGCTCACTTTTTTAGGAACTTAGTTTGGTTGTTGTTGTGGAGGCAAAAATTGGTATCTCTAATGGAAATCTGTATATGCAAATATAGGTATTTTTGGCTTATTTGGCCCACCTTGGAGCATTAAGTTATTGTTTGTGGCTGCTTCTGACGATCTGTGGCTAGGCTGGCTTAAGTATGAAGTGATACGCAGGAAGCATTACTTTTATGCATCAGTAATTGTTAAAACCATCCTTTTAGACTATGTTCTCACATTTCTTGTATGTCACTCTTGTTTATGATTACAATGTTTCACACTGATGATTTTAAATACATCTGCGGGTGATTTGAAATGCTTCTTTTGCTTCATGCAGGCTGTTCACAACTGTCAGAGACTCCCTTGGATTGACATATGATGTATCGTTTGAATTAAACCTGTTTGATAGGCTTGAGCTTGGATGGTATGTTATCTCTGTAACATCAACTCCGGCCAAGGTATGGGGATCGCTAACCATTTGTCTAAATATGATGCTTTGGAGCTGCTTTATTGTGGTATCCTTACAACCACTACTGATCGCTACATCAGGTGCATAAAGCCGTTGATGCTTGCAAGAAAGTACTCAGAGGTTTACATAGCAACAAGATTGCCCCGAGGGAGTTGGACAGGGTGAGATGGCTTGGGGAATTCCCTTAGTGTTTTAGAAAAATGATTTGTCACTAGATAGTAATTGTACATGAAGACACCAATGAGACAGATGGTTTTTTCTCAAAGTGTAAGATTGATGTCCAAGTGTAAAGGCATTTTGCCTCATTCAATTTGTGCTTCTGATGCAGGCAAAACGGACCCTTTTAATGAGACATGAAGCGGAAATCAAGTCCAATGCCTATTGGCTTGGATTGTTGGCTCACTTGCAAGCTTCTTCTGTTCCAAGGAAGGTAAGGCGTTTTATATCATTATTTTCAGTCCAACATCTTCAAATGGTTGGCTTTTATTATTATTATTATTAATGTGCTGATTTATTCACATTAAGCCAACTAAGATGGCAAATAGTGTTTTGACATATTTTCCCTTGGTCACATGGTCCAGGACATATCATGCATCAGAGATCTTACTTCACTATATGAAGCTGCCACTAAAGAAGACATATACCTTGCGTATGATCAGTTGAAAATTGATGAAAGTTCATTGTACTCTTGCGTTGGGATTGCCGGGGCACAGGCTGGAGAAGAAATTATCGGTGAGCAGTCTTGTTCCCTCTCCTTTTATTTGTTTTAGCATTTCCTTGGTGAAGATCTTAGGGAGGTATCCTTTTGTTCATGTGCCATTTTAATGCTATTCATAGATGAAGTTACTTGGTTAGTACCTACCGCAGAGTGAACAGTTCCAAATAAGAGTGGGGTTGGACCATGAGTTTGAGTCAACAATTGAAAAAGTTCCTTTTCTCGCTCTTAATTCACTTTTAAATTCAGGAACTACAGTCCTAGTTGAACCGAAGATTGTGGAATTATGCAATTACTTTTAGATACCATATAATTAGGTATTATATGAGCAGGCTCGACAAGACCCTTCAGCTTCTTTGATTTCTTGAAAATGAGAAATGTGACCTCAGTTGTGCAAATGAATACATGAAATAGCTCATGGACTCGAAATGAAAGTTAACTTTCTGGAGCAACCTTATCTAGCAGAGAAGAGGATGTTTTGTTTCCTTTTGCCCCAGTGGTAATGCTCACTCGAGCATCCGTACTGGCACCTGTGGCTCTCTGTTTTTTCCTCTTTTTCTTTTCCTCCCTGGGGACTGAAAGGGGGGAGGAGGGGATTTAATCTGGTGGACATTGAGGAGAAAGAAGACTTTGGGGGTTGGGTCATCTTGTATGGCCATAGGTTCACTTAACTTCATTGGCCTGGTCAAGAGTCATTGAATTGTCTATGTTTCTTTTAGCATTTTATTTAGTCTGTGAGATAAACTGATGTTGCGTTTTTGCAGCTCCAATAGAAGAGGGAGAATCTGAGGAAGAGTTTCCCGGAGTCATTCCCATGGGGCGTGGTTTATCTACAATGACACGACCGACAACATGATGACCTTGCACCACACTGTGTTATTGTTATGTACTGGTGCATATGGAATTGACAGGTATTTTGCCCTGGAAGTGCATGCTTAGAGTCATTCTTAACGTGTTTTACAGATGAAGATTCCTTTTGAGTAGCTAGTATTATATCTTTCATGAGCATGATTACTAGATTGACCTTAAAAGTCTGACCACATTAACAGAGTTCAGTCAGTTTCAGTCTGTCACATTTAGGAGCTTCAGGGTCTATTATTAAACAAAGGGTGGCCAAAGATGACCTTATAGACAACTCTGACCACTCCTGTGCCAATCTTTACCTTTGACTACTGTCTGGAGTTATTTAAGAAGATGAACCGGAAGTAAATCTTTTTCTGTCAACCACTAGAATGTTGCTTCTCTTGCTGATTAGAGATGTAGAATCTATTTCCATGAGATTCCTCTGAAGTTTGATATTACAAAGCTTGCTGTTTGGAGGATTAAAACTAAACCTTCATTTATTTTTACATTGACTGCCTAGACTGTTCCCTTGCAGTTTACACAACCGTGAGATGTGATTCAACCCTTTAAGTTCAAGTGTCTTCTGCCATAACCTGATCAACAATTCCCTTTATATGCTCTTTCAGTTCGAGTCCTTGTGTTTTCACTAGGCAATGTAACTATGGAGACGCTACGTCATTTATGAGTTCTTTCCTTAGCATCTGAAGAGATATGGTACAGAAACTAGTACTGGATTCATTTAGTGAAGATCATTTAATGGAAAATGGCTCAGTCAATGATGTATCTTCTTTATATGAGATCTCCATTGTTGCTACTCTAGTATTTTTTTCCCCTGCCACCACCTCGCTGCATTCAGACGTTTGTGTCTGTAATAGTATACTTCTTCCATTACAGATGAGCACAGCTGCCAGGAGGAAGAAGAGATGATATCGTGGTGTTTTAATTGGAAGGCACAATAACCAAATTTTTGCGCCTCGCTAGTGTTCATAAAAGCTTCTCTGTGCTCCCCGTCCGTACGTGGCTGAGTTTGAAGTGCAAAGCATCACGCAATAGTGTGGATTTAGATGATTATATCTAGTTTTCTTCAATCACGTTGGTCCCTCACCATTCTTAGCAGTTTCATAGAAAAAGCTTATATTTGATTTTGTCAAACGATGTATAATTTATAAACAATAGGAAGATCGTTATGGCTGAGCAGTGCGTTTCTCTTTTTGGGAATGAAGGTCATCTGGCTGTTTGGGTGTATCGTTCGTATGCTTAATGCAATTTTTCTCACTTGCAATCCTCAAGTCTCACCCCTTCCCAAGGAGAGTGCCGATGTGCTGTTATAGTTCAACTAGCTCCATCATGTCATATGGTTCACTCATGTCGGTCGAGCCATTTGGAAAGCGGAAGATGAAATGAAAACCTCAATGACCACACTCGTTACACCAACGGTACACCCGGCCCCTCAGCAGCTGCACCCAGGCCCTGATGCTAGGAGATGGGTTGGTCTATATAAGAAGACAAGCATTGTTTTCTAGTAGCATTAAATTTTGTTAAAAAAATGGACCCTAAAGTTGATAATTGCATATGCCCAGCATGTTAAATGCGAGTGATATTTGAGGCAGAGCCAGTGGTTCAACTCAGTAAATCAATCGGCAGAAAAGGTTTCGGCACAGGGACTGAGTCAGGATCAAGCCAATTTATCTTGATGACAGTCTGCATGTTCCCGTGAACAGAAACACAAGCAACAGGACTTTATGTTGAGATAAAACATAGGCAGCAATCAATAACTAGAATGCAGATATTCATTGGGGCACATCATGAAGAATACCCGATACTTATATTGCGGGACTCTGTCACAAAGCCCCCGAGAAACAGAAGAAACAAGTACTCATTGGAGGAGTGCTTTCAGATAGCCAAACACCAGATATAGAAAAAGAGATTGAATACAGGATTTGAGAGCCACCAATAAAAAAAGAAAAGAAGGTTAATCGAGCAAATGATCTTTGCTCTCGGCCAGACTAACACTAAGATTTGAGCCAGACTAACATGTTTTTGTGCACTTACATCACAACTTGACAAAATATGTATCATCTGATGCATCCCTATGTAACTTGTACAGAAGATAAACTAGCGAATCATATAGCGCGCACGCACAGAAATAAGATCAAGCACAAGAGACAGAGGTCGGAGCATTCCACCTACCAATGTAAGAATCCCAAAGAGAATCAAGTGACGAAAGAAGCCTAAAATCTTGACACTAGTTAACTATGAGCAGCAAATATCTTGAAGCTCAGTCATCAGCGACGCCATGTGAAATCTCTTCTTCCTTCTCTTAAGCTTCTTCCTCTCCTATACTCGATCTCAGCATCCGAGCTAGACAAACCTGAATAGTACTTTCGACAACTTCTGGATGACCGCATCCTCCAAAGAATATTCTCATCGTCTGTGTGGTTAATGGGAGCACTCAATCCAGATGCATCCGAGCTTGGCTTCCACTGTTTCCGTTCTGAGATAAACGAGGGGAAGGCATTAAAAATTGCAGCTGTATCTATGGGTACAAGAACATAAGAGCTAATGTTACATGAAGGTCGTTCCATAGGCAAAGCTAAATATACAACATGGATTATTGCAATTAGTTGGACTCTGACCAAGTTCAACTGACATTAAAAAGGACATCAAGAATTGGACACAGTTGCTTTCATGTCCAGAAGCAACATTTCTTCGCAATCTGTTGAATTCACCATACAACATGACTTATAACTATCCTTGCTCACCTAATGCATGTCATGACTCAGAAGCAAAAAATTCCTTCAATGTTTTACAAACAAATGGCAGGTTGTTGCCTTCTTACAGAGTGTAAGCAGCCAGATCATGGAATATTGGGTTTCCACCTAATCTAGATGAGATGGTAACACCTTTACAGTATATCCATACTGATACAGATCACAAGGAAGCATTTGGGTACATAAACACATGGCCCATAGAAAAATGAATACAGCTCAATAATACTTTTTTTAACAAAATTTGTAACATTTTTTTTATTAAGATTCTCCAAAAAAATTAAATGAAAGAGCAGCCCCATCTAAGACTATGCCTTACTGGAAGAAGGATGAGTTGGGAACACTTTTACAGCACATTCGTTCGATACAGATGATAAGGAAGCTTTTGTATAGGTAAACCCATGGCCCACAGAAAAGTGAAAACAGCTCAATTTTACGTTCGTTAACCAAAACTTTGCAACATTCATTCATTAAGATTCTCCAAACTAAATGGTATGGAAGAGTAGCCCCATCAAAGACTATGCCTTACTGGACAAACTTTAGCTGACACAGATGGCATGAGAAATGAAGGATATTGTAACGTAAGAACAGCGACTTCACCTGTATGATTATTGCAAGAAGATGACACTTCAAAGCGTGCACCTCTGGTAAAGGGATCTCGTTCAACTCCAAGACTTCTTGAAGTTAGCAATGTGACATGTGATTTCTCTGCTTTTTGTTCTTCACCTACCAAAACAGGCTGTAGAATCTCCCCAGTAGAAGATTTATTGGAGGCCAAAGGAGTCATGCTGAAGGAGTCGTCCATTGGATCAGAAATCTCCACATACTGGTTCGTGGTAATCATTTCATCTGCACTGAACCCAAAGGATGCTCTATAAGCTTCCATTTCGTCGGTATCCTGCATGGGACTTCTATTGTTTTGCCAATTCTGGTATCCACTGCTGCCATTATAAGTGACATCTGAATCCTTAGAAACACTTAATCTGCCACCAGTATGAGGGAACGGAGGATTATGATCAAGATAAAATTCAGCAAATGTAGCTGGGCAGAAGAAATTAGTATCGTGAGTGGCTGCAGAGATGCTTGCATTGTCAGGCCTGCATAACTGGTCAGAACCACTTCCTTGATACTTCCCACTTCGAGGAGAAGCCAATGGGTCCCACTGCAGAGGGAACTCCCTTTCTGGAAAAGATGATGATAACCCACCACTGGATATCCTCGAAACGGGTGATCGCAGACTACTGGGAGGACTTCCAGGGTAAAGTGGATAATTTGCCTGAAGATCATTCCCAGCAAGGTAACTGCTCCTATCGGCACCTTTGAGGCCGCTTGAAGATGAAAGAAACTGCGCATAAGGAACATCCGGTGAGGAGGGTGTAGTTAAATGGGCCAACTCTGGCGGAGGAGTGAGAGGAGCAGTTGATGGCTCAGTTGTGAAGGTTGAGAAAACTGGAGGAGAAACAAGTTGTGTTTCGTGAGCATAGGGCCCTGTGGCAAACATTGTGGATGAAGGGCCACCAGGTGAGTTGGCTGATAAAGATAAGAAACAACTAGGTGATTGAGCTGTTGAAGGAAGAGCAGAGTTTGTAAAGGATGCTGGTGAAGAAGGAGGTGCAAGAAGAGAGGGAACTAGTGCTGTTTGGTTAGCCAACCCAATGGCTTGAGGTCTGTTTGGCTGGTTTGCTGCAGCATTTCCCTCTGGACTACGAGATGCAGGAACTATACGTTTTCCACCTTTCTGAGAACCAAAACAAGAAAAAGCACCAAGGCATCCTCCCCATCTCTTTCTCTGTTCAATATGTCAGAAATTAAGTATCTCAGATTTCTCGACACCAATATATTCCAAATTAAAGAAAACAGAAAGCAATGCAGAGGAAAGAAGGGCCAACTCTAAAGAGTTTTCTTCTGTTACTAAAGTAGGCTCTGCTTTAAGTATAAGACCTGACGAGGTTTGTCTTGTGAATTGACAAGAACCTTTTTGTTAGTATACTTCAAGAACATGAGCAGTAATGGACTTGAAAGTTTTTTCGACATGTGAAAAGGTGCTGCTGCCACAGGCAGTACTAGAATGACATGACTATTGCCATGCCAGGTCAAAAGTGACATGTCAAAAGAAAAAAAGGTACATAAAATGAAGATTTCAGAGAGAACCTTACGATAAGAAAGATGATACGCACAGGCTGCTCTTTGTTTGATTAACATTAAAACCATCATGGTGAAAACAGGAGCATTTATCAAATAAATTTATGACAAGTCTAGATATATACAGCTTGTAGTGAGACAGGTGCTGAAGATTTTCTCAATGAACTTTGCGGGGAATTAGAAAATAATTTGTTTTCCAAAATATCTTGAATGACACATTCTGTTAAAAATTTCATTATTAGTGCTATATCCTCATTCATAAACATCACGTACAGATACATCCTGTAGTGGATCAGAAGTCCATAAATTAACAAGATTAATATTAAGAAACCATCCAATATTGGAAAAATGTTGCTACTCTTGCTGCTTAATAATGCACGATTTCAACTAGAGGCAGTCAGAACTTCTCTCGTAGAATCTCAGCTCTTACGAAAGGTTTTACAAGAAGCTTCACATAACAAGGAGAAGCAGCTTTTCTACCGACCACACCCATGCTTTGAAGAAACCTTCATGTCTATAAATAAAATAAAAAATAAAAAAAACAGAGGCTGGATAGAAGCTGAAGGACAATATGTTTCAACTCCTTAAGGGGTCCATAGAATTCACATCATCAGTTGACTTTGACAGCCCAACTCGATCATTGCCCAAAAAAGGAACAAGTTCAACATAAACTTTGACCGTGAAGGTGTTGCTATCTAAGGAACTGCATATACTCACAAGTTCAAAATCAATAAACTTGCAATTAGATAAGATAAAAAAAAAAAAAAAAACTCTGACTATTTGTGCGTTGCGTTCCATAAAAACAGCATTGCCCAACTCCAATTTCTTACCCAAGTGGCCTATTTCACTGGATCTGAAGATAAAATTCGACAACAGGAGTCGATATCTGATTCATACTACGTCTTCATCAAGACTAAGAGGCATACCCTTGTTATACCCACAAAGCAATTTCTTCATGTTCTTCATGAAAAAGAAAGGACAGGCGAATAAAGAAAACTAAGCGTACATTTCGTCTCAACTTTACTTCTAGCAGCTGTAAAATCCATCTTTCAATCACTTCTTAGCGTTTTTCTGAAGTATCTACTCAATAGTCTGAGAACTAGATCTAAGGGAACATTGCACATGCTTGGACCCGTAAAACAATGAGCAAAATCAAGCACCCCAAAGAAAAACCCAACCCAGATCTGACCCAGATAGCCAATGCAATGCCGCGACAACAAACGAATGAAAAAGACATCAACTTTCTCAAAAAGAAGAGGAATTCTCAAACGTACGTACCCGTTCTTGCTGCTGCTGAGGAATTCTAATCTGCTCGGAACCCATCCCACTCCCCCGCTCAGCCACTCGGGTAACTCCACTCACAGACTCGCTTCGATCGAAGTGCAATCACAGCACGTCCTTCTTATCCGCGCAACAGCACCAAAAAAAAAAAAAAACGAAAGAAAGAAAAGCGCTTGCTTTCGCTCGCAGCAGCTGCTGCTGCCACCGCTACAGCTAAGCCATCATCTCCGAGCCTCTCACGGAGTTCGAGCTCAGCTCGGGAATTTGCTTCGTGGGTATTGCGAATGGATCACACACGCACGTCAAGCGCACGAGATCCTCCGGCTAAAGGCCCGAACGGAAGCGGACACGGAGTGGGACTTTGTCCGAAAGAGCAAAACGGGGGAACAAAGGAAAGACCGGGTAGTGAGAGAGAGAGAGAGAGAGAGAGAGATCGAAGAACGAGCATTGACTGGAGTGTACGAGGACGATCATGTGTAAAGGGGAAGATAAAAACGGGGAGCGTCGTGGAAGCACGAAAGGAAAAGGCCTTTTGATGGGAAGGCAGTCGCAACGTCAAAGGACAAAAGCGAAAGGGACTCTCCCCAGGTGCGTGTGCGAGCGAGCGAGCGAGCCATGGGGGAAAGCACGAGATGGAAGAGATTTTCCTTTTGTCAAATGTTTGTAGTTTTCTCTCGATCTTTCCCTTTCCTTCCTTCCTTCATCCATTCATTCCCACTCCTTTTTTTTCTCTTTTTCTTCTTTTCCTTTTCTTGATTTTTGAAGGCGAGTTTAGATAAATATAATTATTGCGGAACCAGAAAAAAAGAGCCCCCAAAAAGATAAATCTAGACCTGAGCAGGTCCTTAAAAGATTCAAGGAGAGACGGGAAGGAAGGATCTCCCTAATATGATAGAGGGATCTCCCTATAAGTTATCTCTGTATTCATTCTTTCTCGGAAAGAAAAAAATAGGAGAGCCCAAGCGGGGAAGGTAAATTCTGCGTCAACTTCGGCTGGCTACCGCTGGGTAGGCAGATATAGTGATCTCCCGCGCTTAAGGTGATGCCGGGGAGTTTCGGTTCTTTCTTAGTTGACCTGTACTTTACACAACGTCTCGTAACCGACTTACCAACCAAGTACCCTAGTTACAAGACATTGTGCTTAATCATCTTTTATATGCTAAGTCAATACATGAGACTGATTTTCTTTCTATTCACAACTTAGCATATAGTAAATTAGTCTCACAACTTTTAGAAAGAATTACTATCCACAACTTAAACAGTTGTATACTTCACTAAAAAAGAGTCGAGTTAGTTATTCCACTAACTTCCCTCACGAATTTTCTCCTCACAAAAAGTAATCGTTTTCTCTTATGAGGCAACTCTCGATTCATTTTTTATATATTTATTCAAATTTATACATACACATCGTTCAACTACATTAATTGCCTAAACAACAAAATTTTAAGTAATAGTCCTGCCCTAATTTCTTTGAGGAAATTTATATAACTCACTTGCTAAAGCGGCGATATATGTTAGAAAGTCTAACGGTACGCTTTAAGTATTGACTTAAAGTGATAAGTTCTAAATATTGCATATAATAAGAAGTGGCAATTAGAATCACTTATACATAATCATGCCAAACCTATCGTGAAGTAGGAGCCCCATGAAGAGATAGACTTATGATCAAACTAACCTCGTTTGACGATATTTAAATTATCAAGCTTGTTTCTATGTATAAAAGAAAGGGAGTGTATTTGACTGCTTGAACTTATAATTAATTATTAAAGTCGTCCCCGTTGGAAAAAAAAAATATTCTGAATCGATCCCTCAAATGAAGTCTACCAAGTTTTTCTATGGACGATTGGCCTTACAAGAAAGCGAGGATCGTAATGTTTTATGCACATCGCATCGATCAAAATGTTACATTCCAGGCCTTTGGTAAGTTTCGCGAGCGAGAAGCACAATCAAGAATACGAACTTGTTCGCCAAAAATAACAATCTTTAACGTTGTTATGTAGTAATTTATTGTCTAACTAAATGATGCACGCGTAGATTATCGTTAAGCACGACGTCATGGTTACATTTGCTGCTTAATTTCTATCCATCAGACTGCATGATCTTATTAATATCTCCTTTATCCGTTCGAAAGAACCAGAAGTAGAAAGGTGGGCTACATCTTGATATATACATAGAGCAACACGAAGTAGGGGTGTCTTTTTGATGGTCCCCTTAGTCTAAGATGGGGTTTTCTCAAGCCCCAATACTAAAGCCATACCTTATGTCGGAACCTAAAAAAACCTAGAAGCTCCTGAACATGGCCCACGTTTTGGGTTGAATTCATGTTTCGTATGCATGAGAATATAGACATGGATGCGGTTAGATGCTTACAGCATAGGGTATGACAATGATTGGATCTCTCAACATCCATAGCAAAAGCTTCCCTCACTAACTCTACTTTTTAGGTCGACCAAAAAAAAAACACTCTACTTTTTAGAGTTTGTAATCTCAACTTCACATAACGCTTCTTCACTCACAAGCTGGCCCAAAATTTAGGACTCCCAAGAGCTGCCATAAAAGTCGCAGCTAAAGCTAAAAAGACCATGGATCTGTTGATACTCAACCTATCACATATTCGTTAATGATATTCCCATACTTGCGCACAAATGTCATGATGCCACAGCTATATAGTAGGATGAAGTCCATCATATCAAATCTATCATTGAATGCACCTAAGCTTATTTCGAACGATGGGTCGTTTAACTTTTCTGTTTTTTGGGAAATAGCCGAAAATAAGAACTGAAACCGTAAAAGAACAACAAAGAAAAGAAAAAAACTCCATGACCATTTAGCCACCTCATCGAACACGAACACAAACACAAACACACAAATACAAGTTCGAGCCATGTAATTCGTACATATTTGACAGTTTATGCTTCGAGCACGTGCTATACTATATAGAGAGATTTCCTAACTTTTGACGTTGTCGATGGAGTTGCGGTTGCAGGCTCGTCAATTTTGGACCTTTAGATTCCGAGCAGACAGAGTGAATATGGGTCAAGAATGTGATTCTTCTTATGGTATAGTCCAAAGGGGTAACTACACCGGCACGTATGTCCCTTCTTATCTTTTTCTTTCGAACAACGCCTTATTTAATGACCTAATGATCGGTTTACCTTAACACCTCTTGTCCCTTCCAAGATTATTTTCCTTCTAATGGGAGGACTAGAATATCCCTTTAGGCTGTGTTTGATCGACCGGATAAAAGCCAGGATAGGATATGTTTTATCCTATCCTGTATTTGGTGGTGATCCAAGATAGGATAAGGTCAGATATAGATTGGATATAGCTCGGATAAAAAAATCCGGAGGGTGAGATAGACCCGAATAGGATTTCTAATATATATTTTTCCAGAAACGCTACACTCCACTCACCGTTATCTTTATCCCCACACCTTGTGCGCTTTCACCAAAAAAATTTCTCGACTTTTTTTCCTTCACTAATTCCTCCGAACCCGTGAATAGCAAAAAAAAAAATTATCCTATCCGACTTTAAATCAAAAGTCCACCAAACAATGGACATGATATGAAAAAATCTCATGATTTCTTATTCTATTCTATCAAGTCCTATCTTATTTAGAAATTCGGACGATCAAATGTAGCCTGAGAGGTTTTGCATTCCTAAACCGAAGGGAGAGACCTTAGAAATGAAGCCTTTTAAGAGGCTATAATTCGAGGAGGCTATAAAAAGAAATCATCGCCTTATCAAAGAGGCTATAATTCGAACTAACAAAAACAAAAGAGGCTATAAATTCAGTGGGCCCTAAAGCTAACTAAGAAGAGGAGCTTATGGGCCTTGTGGAGCCCATCCCTTTCATAACCCAAGGATGTACACGAATGGCATTTTTGGCCCAAGGAGATGGCGTTTGGGCCCAGTAGTGTTAGTCGAGGCCCATAAGCACAACAAAAACCATTTAGTAGTGTGCAATTCGGCCCTTCATATATCCCATCGAAACTGAAGCGTATTTAGCCTCGTCTGATCGTAATCTGCTAAAAAATACAACATTTCTTCGAGTAATTTGATTTAACTCAGTAGAAAGTTCACAGTGAATATATAAATAAACTTACAGAAATAAAGTAAGCTTAGTAAATTATAGCTAATTTATAACATGGTTCGTTAGATACGAGGATATTGACGGACTATTTTTTTTTTGGTAAGGTGATATTAGACGGACTATTTAACTCCCATTACTTTAAAATTACATAAACATTGATATTTATTTCGAACTTGCAATAAAATATTCGAGTAGTAAACGATCGAATCGCAGTTTAGTTAGAAAGCAGATCATTGATATTTCACTTATTTTTATTTCTTACTTTTTGAACAAACAAGTTCGGGAACCATGTGGTTCAAAAACTAATTGGTTCAGATCTTGTTCCAATCTTTTGGAATCGAGGTTCCCAAGAAATGACCCACCCTAAATTCGACTACCCCTATCGAACATTAGTTTGGTGGTTTATCACCCTATATCTTTCACTTATTAAATTTACGACGGTATGATTAAAATAATAAACTAAATGAATTTCTCTATTCAATGTAAATTTCTTCATATATTATGTTGAATTATTTAAACAAAATAACTTACAATTTAAATAGTAATAGTTCATTTGTCAAGAACATATGTATTTCATTCGTTCCACTTTTGCCTTTTTTCTTGTTAAGCGGTTTAATTTATTTTAACTTAAGTATTTTTATTCAATTTATTCTTTTCTTTTCTTGGTTAGAGATTTTTGTTGAATGAAAAATTTATACCATCCAATAATGCTGCAAAAAAATAAATCTACAATTTGAAGAACAAAGCAAAAGTGTGCCAAATTTGTATTAATTTTTTACATGGGTGCAATATCTAGTTTCCAAATGAAACAAAGAACCCATATGGTTATTTTTTTTAATAATGAAAAGACCATCCGAGGGCTTAAATGACTCAATTTCCTGTCGAATAAGACGAACTTTAATTCTTATTTGAATGCAATTCGAGAGCCTTAATGGCTTGACCTCAAATTAAATTTTATCGAACCTATAATTGCCCAATGGATACAATTTGCTCATGGTAAAACTTCGTATTGGTTTGATGTACTTTTATATTCAACGAATAGCCCAGTATTTAATACAAGTTAAAGCATATGTTTGCCCTCTGGTTAAATGTTATTGATGATAATAGTAATTCACTATTCTTAACAAGTGATCCTAGAGACTTCTTGGTTCATCATGCAATTGTTCTAGGTTTATATACAATTACATTAATCTTGGTAAAAGGTGCTTTGGATGAATCTGTTCAACGTTAATGCCGGATAAAAAGATCCCTATCTTTATCTTTCTCGTCAGCACAAGTCAGGGGTATCAGTGGCTTGATCTCCAATTCGAGAACACGATTATTCATTCGCGAATTGGATTTAGAGGACTTGAAGGCTTGATGTCACGTATAAGATGGTGGAGGTTTTGATGACCCGAATATCTAGTAAGTTCCGACACGGTGTCTTGTTATTGAAGCTCTTTAAGTTTCAAGAACTTCTTGAAGCAACTTCACATATTTTAAAAGCCTGCATTTCTGGAGAGGCCTCTTATTCGTGGAGATGATGAGAGGAGTTTTTGATCCTCGAGATTGCTCTTGATTGGTCAAATTAAGATTGTATATTGACAATTGGAATTTTGATCCAAATACTTTGATTTAATCAAATAACAACTCCATTTTATATTTGATATGAATAAATGCTAATTTGATTTTGCTCCTGCAATTGAACGATATCTTCGTTCAAAATTTATGCTTCTGCTGTGAGTTCATGTCGTAATTTGATCGGACAACTATGCTTGCCAATAAAAATTGTCAAGCGCTGAAATATTTAAGCCGAATTTTCTATTTGGCTCAAAATTTTTGCTGTTTACGAATACATTTAAGTAACTACATGGAAAATAAGCAGTGAAGACTATAATGTAAAATTAGGGATGTCAACAAAACCCGCGTTGGGCCGGCCCGGACTACGCCGGCCCGACTCGGCCCTAAAATTTGAGGTATTTTGGGGTCGGGCCTAAATCTTCTTCAAATATGACTCTAAAATTTGAGATATCATTAGGGTTGGGGTAAGGTCGGGCCGACCCATCTCCCTCTCTCAGTCTCTCTCCCCTCTCTACACGTAGAGCGTAATGAAAAAACCTTAGATCTAAGCCTGCCGATCGGCGACGAAATCGATCGCCTCTATCGTTGTTCGCTTCCCTTTGTCGTTTCGCGACAACTTCAAGTTTCTTCTGCAAGCCTCAGCAACCGAACAAGCAAGGGAGCGATCTCTCTACGCCGTGAAGCCGCCACATTTGTGCTTGCTCCAAGAAAAATTTCTCGAAATTTGCTAATTTCGCCATTCGTTTCTTGGAACCATGGAAATTGGCTTCGTCAAATTTTGCCTCATATTTTTTGGTCTCACCGAAACTCATTTGTTGCATATGCTAGAGTCGCATTTTTGCTTAGCTGTCGGTGACTAATAATCATTTTGAAATTCCTAACTCTGTGCTTTTTATACTCATATACATTTCATGAGATTAAGAGGAAGCGTGACACTTTGATAGTTCATGATTCCATTCACCAGATGATAATGTGGCATCATTATGATTTGGTTGTGTAATTCCTCTTCCTGAGAAGTAATTTTTTAACTGATAGATCTTTGGAATGAAAAGAACGCAGCTGTCCTTTTTTAGTACTCAATCAATTAGTTGCCACATCCTCAACCTCCGCCCCTCTCTCACCGGGGTTGTTTTATATTTACATCCCAGGCATGCGCAAGCATCTTGTCAAAGTCGTCAAGGACAAGGCCATCTCGATGGGAGGAATTGATGACAACCCTAGCAACCGTGTTATGCAGAGGAAATGGGATCTTCCGACTACGATCTTCGTAAGGAATAGGAATAGCTCCTAGTTCTCGGCCTTGTCTATCTTTGTCTGGCCGTGGTTTTGTCGGGTGGTTGTCCCCAATCTTAGGATTGGTTAGTTTTCTCCTTGTTGTAAGCCCCTGCTGGCTTCTTTCCTGTTTCTACCTTATTTTGTATAGCTCTTGCGGATCCACTCTTGACCTTATATAGTCATCCTTTTGACTATAGTAGGTCAGGATCTGGTTTGCGCTTTAGTTTGTATTGGTATATTTGAAAAGTTATATACATTCTTACCTTACCAAAAAAAAAAAAACTTCATACAGGTTGATTATGATTGTAATTTTGGCCGATTATTCGGGTCCTGTGCACTCCTTGGCTGAACTTCTGTTTCTGTTTTTATCGATTCATACAGGTATGTAAAACTCCTTGACTTAGATTTTGTTTCTTCACCCAAGATAAGAATGAAACTGGGATACAGGAAAGCATGGAAATTAGTGGTTCCTCGTTGTTTAAGTCTTTAAGGGGCAAATCAGCAATCCGATTTCGCTTCCTTCCCAAGGCAAAGTCGGACTATGGTCCAAGCTGTGCACCAGTTTATTTCAGTATGTGTGATCTGACCCCAATGAGTGCATATGTTTGCTGGGCTGCACTTGGCATGTTTCTGTCTGGTGTGGAGGATAAGCCAACCCTGTTCAGTTCATATTTTATTAGAATTATTACATCTGATTATCCTCCTGGACTCAAAAAGGGAAGCTTACAGATTAAACAGTAGAAATGGGAAGTTACATATATGGGGATATATTATTTTCACAGGTGGAACGTTGCAATTCCAATGGAACATGGAACTGAGCTTTTTTGAAGCAACCCGCTAAAAAAAAAAAACCCAACCCGGCATGTTCTCACCCAACCGGTCTTTGGGGTGTACGCTGAACAGGGTCTTGGAATGGATCTAGGCTGGTAAAGCATGACCCTATAAGTTTCAGGTCAAGTCGGGTATCATGAAAGCCCGACCCGACTGATTGACATCTCTATGTAAAATACTCTCTCTAATTTATTTATTTTTAAGTTTAAACTTAACATGGGATAAAATTTTTTATATACTATCTCTTTGTCCATTACTATGTATATTCACAATATAAATGCAATATGGAAATCTAGAGATGATACAACATAATTGAAAATGTTTTCTCTAATTTTTCTCGCCCCTCTCTCTTTAAGCTTATATTCAATAAGTGATAAATCTTCGTATAAATTATCTTTACTTATTTTCTGAAACTTAAAATCCAAAAAGTTAGAAATCGACACATAACGAATCGTTAAACTCAAAATATACGGTTGAATGTGCGCCGCGTGACATAACAGTGCCACTTGGCAAAGGCAAAGCGAAGTGTCGCATGGCGAGCACAGGATTGTCCAATAGATTCACTAGATTCTAATAATTCAATACAAAATCGATTATCTAATTTTTAATAAATAAGACCGTGACGTTTTTATAAGCTACAACAGTATAAGCATTTCGGGAAGCTAAATTGCCACGTCAAACGTGCTTTATACACTTTGTATCTCTTTTCCTTTGATACTAGAGTTTCCAACACGGTATAAGAGTTTCGATCCAATATCTTCGCACCCTTTTAATCACTTGTCATACATTTGAATAATGTGAATTTCTCATCGAGCTTTAAGATTCTGCATCCTTCCTGTTGAAGATCCGTGCATCTTCTCTTGTCGATTGTACGTACCACCCACCATCATGATTCAGCCATCAGCAAGAAGGGTCCATCGCCTCATCTTTCTTTATCTCAATCATGGGGTCACCACGGTGCGTACTTCGATACAAACCCAACAAAAAACGAAGGAAATCAAAGGGAATCCTCCTCTTTTTCCCCCTCCCTTTGTTCCCTATCCGCATTAATTTATCAAGGAAAAAGTGTCGCTAATGTCCACGTAATGCAGGCCACTTAGCTACACATGGCAACAAATTGGTGGGCTCCCCCCTGTCCTCTTCAGAATTCCTTCTCTTTCTTCCAATTAATTTGATTACGCCATAATTGTGAATACCCATTTCTCGAATATTTAAATTAAAGACAAGAACGAATTGCATTCCCCGAGGTCCGATTCCGCTTGTAAAAGCCCCGAATTATATCTTTCCAACGAGATCGAAGGCGAAAACGAACCGGTTCGCACAAAAGATTAATGATTCAGTAAGAGTGACTCTCCTTATATTATGAAATCACGTGGAGATCGAATCGAGCCCGAGATCTCTAATCCAATTCGAATCCTAGAACCAATCGATTGACTTTCTAGGCTTCGTGCCGGGATGAATCGGGGTCGATGGTCATGGTGTTGGGGAGAGCCCAGCTATCGAGAGAGGAGGAGGACAGGAACATACGGTGGGGCTCATGCGCACGCAACCAAGACCCCCACGGTGCAAACACGAGGCCGACGCGAAAGTGTCGGCAGGGGAGAGCATCTTGTTCTTCGAGGTGGGTTGCCCAGTCCATTTTCATTTTGGTCAGTCCACGTCGCTCTTTTGGCGTATCAACACTTATAGCCAAAAAAATAAATAAATAAAAGAAGGCCCCGCCCTTTAATTTTTATTCATTTGTAATTTCTGAGAAAACTTGCAAAAAAAAGGCTCGGAAAAATAAGATAATCCAAAATATATTCAAAAGGAGATCTCTTTGGGCCGGCAGGGCTAGGCCTCGGCTGTCGGTGCCACAGGGACTTCTCTCGAAAGCGATATCTCCACTGTTCCTCTTGGGGTTCCCCGAAGTTTGTTTTATTGGGCACGATGATTGCAAATTTTCGCATAAACAATGCATCCCCTTTCCTCTAATTTTAATTTAGGTCGAAGGAGATGGAAAACGTGGACGTATGCACTTGGTGATGGCGCAATGATGGCTCTTTCGAAAAGAATTTATCGAAAGAATAATATGCCGTTCTTTTCGTTTTGAAGGATTTCGAGCATTTAATACACATATAATAAATTTACCCAAAATTGATATATCTATAATAAATTTACCCTATGTTAGTCTGTATTAAATTTTATTAATAAATTACTGAGTTTGATGACATGTAACAGTTAATTTGGTGTTTTACCCTCCATTTGTCATAAAGTATACCAATTTGTGATTTTCAAGGTATTAATCAAACGAAAAGTATATTTGTCATAAATATGTCAATTTGAGGTAGTTTTAGATAAATTTATCACAAATATATCGGTTTAAAATTTCTTGTGGAATTAACCCTTTTCAACAACGAGGAAACCGACCTTAAATAGTACAAATTCAGGCTCCCATTTTCTCGAATCCGGCAATTTTTGTGCACGCTTATCCTGAAAAAAAAAAGATAGAGAGAGGAAGAAACAATTAGGTATGCACCAGCAGTTAGCTGATAACAAATACAAACTACCTCATGAAGATTTCGATCGACTCCTCGGAATGTCGTCGCCGATGATGATTCGATGGACTGTCCGGAAGCAGCAGTTCAGCCTCGCTTCGCACATCTAGAAGAGAAGATGGTTTTTTGCTTTTGTTTAGCTGGTATGCATGCCGTCTCAGGATGGAAAAAAGCAGCAGGGGCCATGGACCCAACCTCGGTGAAAGTTAATTTTAAAATCTTAGTTTAATCTCCTGTGGTTTTGTCGGCAATGGAGGGCATAATCGGGGAGGAAGTTTTTAACTCCTTCAACCATTATGTTGACTACAGCTATTGATTTTAAGGTGAACCGGTTCGGGGTCGACATCGTCCTCCAATTATAGGCTATGGATTTACTTAGGACTCGCTTCTGCAAAATTAGGTAATATACGAGGAAATTAAAAGGGCTCGAACCCATAAGAATCATTTAAGAATCATTTAAGAATCATTCGAGCTTTGCTGGCTAGTTTATAGATTAGACAGTATCAAAGCCAGGTGCTATCTCTTTCGCATATGTGCATGCCCCGTTAATCGAATTTAACATATTACTCCTAATCCGTCGGATAATTATCCAAAAAATTATAAACCTATTGTACGTGACTAATTCAATCCTAAATTTTTCTATTGTGCCGCTTTAATCATAAACATTTTGATTAATTGACAATTTAATTCTAAACCTTTGAAATATGCTAATTTAGTCCTAAGCTTTTTGAAGATTTGCCATTTTAGTCCAAAATATTATTTAGATAATTGGGTCGACAAATCGTCAAAAGGTTTAGAACTGAATTGGCATAATTAAAAAGTTTACAACTAAATTGATAAATTGTCAAATATTTTAGAACATGTTTAAGACTCAATTAGCCGTTGTGATATAGATTAAGACTTTTTTGACAATTTTTCACCTAATCCAGCTTGCAAGTGAGATGGGGTGTCGGAGTATTCCGGCATCAATTTGATAGCGAGTCTTATGTGCTCTTCATATATGCACGCGAGTTCTCTCCCTGTCTCGTGGTTTAATGTTTCGGGTTGGACTATTTTACCGTGAGGATAATAAAAAAGGAGAAACAGAAAAACAAAGGAAAGGAATGTCATTGATTGAAGGTGGACCGTCCTCTAGTTTCACCAGACCGGAACATATCAGACAAGCGGACAGAAAAGGCCGTATCAACTGTTGCTTTCTATGTTGGCATGCTACCGTTCCAATAATAAGACACGTAAATTAATAAATAAAAAAGGCCCACATTAAACAAAAAATAGAGGGGGAGCTCTAATTATTATGCCGAAATTTTTTTTATTTTATGTCGAATTAGAGAGAAAATAAAATGGTCAATTTCCAGCTGCAGTGACATGCCAACGACCCGATCTCTCGTCCTTTCTCTACCGACTCTTTCCGCCTTAGCTGGACTCCTCCTAATCATTTCCTCCTCTCCCCCTTCACTGCCATGCATTCAAAATTTTTTTTTTGCCTATTTATATATTTTTAATTTTTTTTAAATTTTATTTCATTTTTAAATTTTTATTTTTTGCAATTACGAGGGTCCTGCTCTTGGCTCCTGCATGTTAAAATGTCAGGAGGCAAATGATCTTTTGAGTTTCTTCTTCGGGTAAAACGTGGATATGTCCAAATTGGCATGTGCTGAAACATCTTTAGTTTTGGTTCCGGACAATATGTTGCATGCGATTCACGGATCTGTCGTTCCGTGTATCTGGTAATAACAAGGGCGAGTTGATAAAAGCAAAGTCGTTACATTCGAAAAATGAGTGCACCCTAGATTGAAGGATATGCAATTTCTTTTCTTGATTCCTTAGGAGAATCCGGGCAAACAGGCGGAGAAAATGCTGAAATGAAGACGAACGCATCCCGTGGCACGAATTCATTAATAAAGAAAAGGACACGCATTATTACACGATACGAGGTGGTCAATCACATCTCGGGGTCGCTCGTTTCGGAACGAAAACTTCCACCATCTTTCCCAGTCAAGGACCAGAGAGTTACGCGCACCTAAGTCAATCTCGAAAACAGACGTTGCTGTCGTCCTAATGCGTGCGTGTTTCGGTTAGGACTCTGGTGGCTTATGTTCTATTGTAGTAGTAATCTGATGGGCGATCACTGACCTAACGCCTCTCACCCACTCCATCTTTGACATGCACAGCACTGGTTCCATCTAAGGTTGTGAAATCTGTCAAAAGCATTACATCTCCACCAATTAACCCATCTTGAGTTATGACTTTTTGGTAAGCTTTGTATTTGTTGCTTCGTTTAATCTATTCACATCGGATGGTGCCTTTGAAGGAGACCTCTCAGTGCAACTATCTCGATCTGTTGACCTTTTTCTTTAATATTTTCTCAGTTCATGAGACCCACAGCAACACATTCTGTACTGGAGAGCTCAGAGCGCCAAAAGCAACTCAGTTAATACTTAATACCAATTTGAATGCGAAAAGGAAAAAAATAGTTTCACCGACTGCGGTTGGATCTGGCCATATATCCATATCTTTGCGATTGGAACGAAAGTATTAATTGTGACAATATCTTTCGCATAGGAGAATATAACAAGAGGAAAAAAAAATGGAATTGTCATCGAAGAAGTCCATCATGTTACGCAACGATCGAAGCAAAACCATGAATTCAGTAGAACAGTGTCGGGAAAAATTAGTCAAATTACAGGGGTTTCTCATTAAGAGATAAAATGATTCCTCTCATTTTATAAACAAAGTGCCATTTTGCCAATTTCTTTTTTTTTCTTGTTTTGCCGACCGACGGTATCCCAAAATAGACATTGATATGAACTGCATCGAGTCTCTCTGCTGTTTCTAAGTTTCACCGCCGACAGAGTTTGAGGAGCACCCGTGAAAAATTTGGACGTGGGTAAAGTTCCAGAGGAAGCCAAACGGCATCAGACATGAAAGAAACCGAGAACAATTCCCCTATATATATATATGTATTGTTTACCCTGCTAATCATGCCGTAGCTCGTGGGTAGAATTTACAGGACCCTGAATCCAAGGAATTCGCAAGAATAAAATAAAACGAAGTGCATCTCTCTCTCTCTCTCTCTCTATGTTTTTCACTGGAAATGCTGAAGCAACCCTTTTCTTGGCTGGCACCGTAGAAATCTACATCTGCTTAGTTACAGAGGCCAATCATTGGGTCGAGCTCGAATCTGCTTATAATAAGCGCGTCACTAAAGCACCCATCTTCTTGATCGAGACGAAGCAGAGATAAAAAAAAACACGAAAGAAAGTAGAAGTCAAAAAAAGGAAAGCCGAAGAAGGAGGAAAGAAAGTCAATGAAATGGAGAGAGAGAGAGAGAGAGAGAGAGAGAGAGAGAGGCGAAGTATAGAAAACAACGTACAGCAACATGTGGGTGGTGGGGACGATGTGGGAGGGAGACATTAAGAAAAGAAATCGGAAAGCAAAAAATACAGCTAGCAGTTCAGCGACGTGACCGCCTAAAATCCACATGCGCTCTCTCTCTCTCTCTCTTTTCCTTTTGATTATTTCGATTAACTCCATTAATCTTGATTAGCATTAGCTTGTGTATCGGATCTTTCGCTATCTGAATTGATAAAGACTGTGCAATCGCCGCGCTGTGTTCCTTGATTCTTCCATTCGTTTTCCTCTTCCTTTTTCCCTCAAATTTTCGATCGTTCACCAGCCGGACAGAGTGAAATGCCGTCCGGGGAGATACCTCTCTGTACGTAGTTTTAACAATTGAGATCATTAACTCCTACAGCGGTCGCAACGTTAACGTCTCACTGTTGACGTGTAAACATGGGAGAGAGAGAGAGAGAGAGAGAGAGAGAGAGGTTCTTGCTTTTTAGATGATTGCTTGTTGTTAGTGTCAAGGTTAATGTCTTGTGTCGCATTAGCAGTGTCGGTGGAGAAGTAGATGAGCAGAGCGGACAAAGAAAAAAAAGCGAACAAAAAAAAGGAAAAACAAATGAATAAAATAAAGCCAAATGGGTGGTGCGGAGCTGGAAGAAGCTCTTGAAGAGTCTTTTCTTCTCCGCACACTGTGAAATTTTTCAATTTTTTCACTTTCTACTGTAGCTGGTCATGCTCACAAAAGGCATAAAAAAAGAGCTGTCTTTTTTCGGAACAGTCTTCATGACGCAGGAGCAATTGAACTGGCCTGTGGGTTTGTTTTCTTGTAGCAAACAAGATAAGGAAAGGGGTGTTGGAGAGGACGTACTCTGGGATTTTTCATTTTTAGTAATGTAGCATAGAAAATGTTTTCTTTTCTTCTTCTTTTTTATTTCAACTGGTAGGTCTAGATGAAGGGGAGAGAGATTGTGATTATTATTATTAATAGTTCCCCCTTTAATTTGTTTGCTGTGGTTGAGGAAGGAAGAAGCAAGGAATGATAAGTGAGGGAAAAGGAAGCTGCTTTCATTTCTCACAGGCGGAGAGGGAGAGAGAGAGCATTCAAGCTTCGTTTCTACTCTCTCCTGCAGCACATTGCTTTCTTTCGAGTTCACAGTTAACATGAGATCTCTCTGTGTGACTATCCTCAGTCTCTTTGCCACTTAGATCTGAACCCCAATTCAGTTGCTTTCTTTTGTGATTCTCTGTTCTTTCGCTAAGAGGGGCTGAAAATCAAGAACGGTAATAAGAGCAAAGAGATATGGAGGTGAGCGCCGGTTTAGTAGCAGGCTCTCACAACAGGAACGAGCTGGTTGTCATCCGCCGCGAGAATGAACTCGGAGTAAGACTCACTCTGCTCAGACGGCAATTACCATGGTGTTCTTTTTTGAGACAATTGAGGTTCTTGGCCTTGTTAATTGCTCAATTCTTCTTGTTTTCGGATTGCAGCCAAGGCCATTGCAGCAGTTGAGCGGGCAAATTTGCCAGATTTGCGGCGACGACGTTGGTCTGACTGCGGATGGCGAGCTATTCGTCGCCTGCAATGAGTGTGCATTCCCCATTTGCAGGACTTGCTACGAGTATGAGCGGCGCGAGGGAAGCCAAGTTTGTCCTCAGTGCAAAACCAGATTCAAGCGCTTAAAGGGTATGTGAATTTGGCGTTTTCTTGGAAATTCGCGAGAGAATTGTGAGTGTGGAATCACAGAGTCAGTGAGTGAGGGACTCTGTACTTGTTGTGTGATGATGCAGGGTGTGCAAGAGTGGATGGAGATGAGGAAGAGGATGATGTGGATGACGTGGAGAATGAGTTCAACTTTGATGGGAGGCATAGGCAAGAGATGGATCGCCAGGGATATGGTGCAGAGGCAATGCTTCATGGCCATATGAGCTACGGCCGTGCCTCGGATTTGGATCTGTCTCAAGTTCATCCTCTGCCCCAAGTCCCACTGCTCACCAATGGTCAAATGGTACTTACTACTTTGTCCGTTCTTTGTTTACTTGCTTCACAGCTTCCCTCTTTTCTTTAGCACCTTGATAATTGACATTTGTCTAAGAAATCAGTGAGTGAAAATGGACATATGGGTATAGGTTGATGATATTCCTCCGGAGCACCATGCTTTGGTGCCGGCCTACATGGGAGCTGGAGGCGGCGGTGGCGGCAAAAGGATCCACCCACTTCCTTTCACTGATTCTGGTCTTCCGGGTACTTTGATTTTCTTTTTTCCTTGTTCCTTGTCCTTATGCTTTTTAGATTTGAGTGATTTATTTTCTGAGAATTCTGAGTCTGCTGAACTTAGAATTGCGAGTACATAACTGATGGTTGTTTTGTGAACTCCTTTCTGTAGTGCAACCTCGATCCATGGATCCTTCAAAGGACTTGGCTGCTTATGGATACGGAAGCGTTGCTTGGAAGGAGAGGATGGAGAGTTGGAAACAAAGACAAGAGAAACTACAGATGATGAAGAACGAGAAAGGTGGCAAGGATTGGGATGATGATGGGGACAACCCGGATCTACCACTGTAAGTTCTGTTCTCTTGTCAAATTTGATGAGTTGCATTGCTAAACCAGTCTTCGCTTTTCTCATGAAGATTATATGCCAAATCCTATTGGAGAAGTCAATTATGCATGGTTTAGTTCTTTGCATAGTTTCCGTATATGTTGAGATTAGGAATCAGGGGTCTCTAATGCTATGGGTTTTCATCTGCAACGTGAATCAGAATGGATGAGGCGAGACAGCCGCTGTCAAGAAAGTTGCCCATACCCTCCAGCCGAATCAATCCCTACAGAATGATCATCGTCATCCGGCTTGTAGTGCTTGGATTCTTTTTCCATTACAGAGTTACGCATCCTGTATATGATGCATTCGCATTGTGGCTCATATCTGTTATCTGTGAGATCTGGTTTGCTCTCTCATGGATTCTGGATCAATTCCCCAAATGGCTCCCTATTGACCGGGAGACATACCTCGACAGACTGTCCCTGAGGTAATAGATTCTGCCTGCCGTTTCATGCTATTTGCCTGATCTTAATGTGGATTCGTAAAATTATCATTCTGGCATTGTTCTTTAGGTATGAGAAGGAAGGCCAACCTTCTCAACTTGCTCCAATAGATATATTTGTGAGTACTGTCGACCCGCTGAAGGAACCCCCCCTGGTGACGGCAAATACTGTCTTATCGATTCTCGCTGTGGATTACCCTGTTGATAAGGTGTCCTGTTATGTTTCTGATGATGGTGCTGCTATGCTGACATTTGAAGCACTCTCAGAAACATCAGAATTTGCAAGGAAATGGGTCCCTTTCTGTAAGAAATTCAACATTGAGCCACGGGCACCCGAGTTTTATTTTGCTCAGAAGATAGATTATCTCAAAGATAAGGTTCTGGCATCTTTTGTGAAGGAGCGAAGAGCAATGAAGGTAATAGAAGTGCCAAATTTAATTTATCAATTGCTCTTTGGAGATGATAGCCAAATTCTTAGTTGCGTTCTTGCTGACTTTGCAGAGAGAGTATGAGGAGTTTAAGGTTCGTATAAATGCTTTGGTGGCCAAAGCCCAAAAGGTTCCTGAAGAAGGGTGGACAATGCAGGACGGAACGCCATGGCCTGGAAATAATGTCCGTGATCATCCTGGCATGATTCAGGTATGCAAAGATGTCATTGTCAGTTGTAGAACTCCTTGTTGATGTGAGATGAGATTAAGTGCTAATTTCTGCTATCTTTAATAGGTTTTTCTTGGCCAAAGTGGGGGACATGACACCGACGGGAATGAATTGCCTCGCCTTGTCTATGTTTCCAGAGAGAAGAGGCCTGGCTTTAATCACCACAAAAAGGCAGGAGCTATGAATGCTTTGGTAAGGGTCATAAGAAGCCACCTTAGTTGGTAAAAACCCTTTTTTGCTCTCTCCATTGACCTTTCTGTGAACTTTTATTTGTCTAACAGGTCAGAGTTTCCGCTGTGCTGACAAATGCACCTTATCTTTTGAATCTGGATTGTGATCACTACTTCAATAATAGTAAGGCTATCAGGGAGTCAATGTGCTTCATGATGGACCCACTTCTTGGAAAAAGGGTGTGCTATGTCCAGTTCCCTCAAAGATTCGACGGTATTGATAGGCATGATCGATATGCCAATCGGAACACCGTGTTTTTCGATGTAAGCATGCAATTATCAGCCATTGAATTGCCTCATGCCCATTGCACCTACCCTATCATTATTTCTGTGCAAAAAGATCTGACGGAGAAATTTTTCTCTTTCAGATTAACATGAAAGGTCTGGATGGCATTCAAGGTCCTATTTATGTCGGGACTGGATGTGTATTCAGAAGGCTGGCGCTCTATGGTTATGATGCTCCAAAAGCAAAGAAGCCACCGACCAGAACTTGCAACTGCTTGCCAAAGTGGTGCTGCTGTGGATGCTGTTGCTCCGGGAAGAAGAAGAAGAAGAAGACTACCAAGCCTAAGACCGAACTGAAGAAGAAATATTCTAAAAAAGGAGATGCAGGTGCTCCGCCACCTTTGGAAGGTATCGAAGAGGGCATTGAAGGTGAGATTCTACTTTTGCATGAGGTCCCACTTAATTGTCTACTGCAGGTTTTCCTTTTTCTCTCATTAAATGTGCCTCTCAATTTTTGCATCAATTGGCGGGAATATTTTATTCTTCCGAAAGCTTGTTTTCTATGGGGTTGCTTCCTAGTTAACATCTGTACCAATTTGGACTTAGCCAATTTTGCTTCCTAAGTCGCATTTAAGACTAGTTCTTTTCCTTTGTCATCTAAACATTCATGCTTTCTTATGCAGGAATTGAAGCTGAAAATCTAATGCCTCAGCATAAGCTTGAAAAGAAGTTTGGGCAATCCCCAGTCTTCATCGCATCGACATTGCTGGAGGATGGAGGAGCACTGAAAGGCGCGAGCCCTGCATCTCTGCTAAAAGAAGCTATCCATGTCATCAGCTGCGGCTATGAAGATAAAACTGAGTGGGGAAAAGACGTAAGTGTAGTGTAAATGCTCTCTTCATGCAATTCCCTGAAACAATTATTGTTTCTCTCAGAGTCGGCTAAACTTTCTTGAAATACAGGTTGGATGGATATATGGTTCGGTTACAGAAGATATATTGACGGGCTTTAAAATGCACTGCCACGGATGGCGATCCATCTACTGCATCCCCGCGAGGCCCGCTTTTAAAGGATCTGCTCCCATCAATCTTTCCGACCGTCTCCACCAGGTCCTTCGTTGGGCTCTTGGTTCCATTGAGATCTTCTTAAGCAGGCACTGTCCCCTTTGGTATGGTTATGGAGGTGGTTTGAAATGGTTAGAGCGATTATCTTACATAAACGCCACAGTATACCCCTGGACATCAATCCCTCTGTTGGCATACTGTACTTTGCCTGCTGTGTGCTTGCTTACTGGGAAATTCATCACACCGGAGGTAGGCTATTAGATTTTTTTTTTCAATTATTGCTTTTATATCCTATAATTGACGATGTCCCAGGCAAAAGATCTTACATTTGTCTTTGTTTATTGTTCCTGTTGCAGCTGAACAATGTGGCTAGTCTGTGGTTTCTGTCGCTTTTCATTTGCATTTTCGCCACAAGTATCCTGGAAATGCGATGGAGTGGGGTCGGAATAGACGAATGGTGGAGGAACGAACAGTTCTGGGTCATCGGAGGAGTTTCGGCACATCTATTTGCAGTTTTTCAGGGGCTTTTGAAGGTTCTGGCTGGTGTTGACACGAACTTCACTGTGACATCAAAGGCCGGGGATGACGATGATTTCTCTGAACTTTATGCGTTCAAATGGACCACCTTGCTCATTCCACCGACTACATTGCTTATAATAAACCTGATTGGTGTTGTAGCCGGTGTATCAAATGCAATAAACAACGGTTACGAGTCCTGGGGTCCTCTGTTTGGGAAGCTATTCTTTGCCTTCTGGGTGATTGTTCACCTGTATCCTTTCCTAAAGGGTCTGCTCGGACGGCAAAACAGGACTCCTACAATCATCATCGTGTGGTCAATCTTGCTTGCTTCAATCTTCTCCCTTCTGTGGGTACGTATCGATCCATTCTTGGCCAAGTCGAAAGGACCGGTTTTGGAAGAATGCGGGTTGGACTGTAATTAGCAGAGTGTCTGATTCCTGGAACATTTGGTCAGTAGGATTTGTTTATGGGTTATTTATCGTGAGGATACAGAAAGAATACATTTGGTGTGGTGCCATCTGCAATGCAAATAAAGGGCATGTTTGGACGTCAATGTCTCCGCAACTCCGCCTCTCCATTCGACTGTGAAACTCCAAAGGGCTACAAAAACAAAACTTTGCTGCTCTTTGGCAACAGCTGGGAGATTGTCGGGAAGGACTGTGACACTGCTTCTTGATTCTTTATTTGGTTCATAATTTTTTGTTTTCTAGGAAGAGGAGGTGGTGTGAACCACAGTATAATGTGTATTATCATCTCATAATCTCTCTCTCTCTCTCTCTTTCTCTCTCTCTCTCTCTCTCTCTCTCTCTCTCTCTCTCTCTGTGTCTCTACGTGTAAGTGTAACTCAGCCGAAAATGTGAAGATGTATTGTATACGGGGCATTGGCCCTCGGTGCTGCGTAGTGTGGCTATGCGTGGGTTTTTGCTGTTGAAATATCAAAGGGAAAATTTCAATTTTCCTTTGCCACAGAAGGTGTCGCAACGGTTTCGATCGCATTCATATTTAAGTGACCTGACTGAACATCTTACTACTACAAATGCATTGCAAACCAAGCCATTTTTTAGGTTCTCCTCGAGAACAATAGAGTTTCTGTAAAAGTTGGATGCGGGAAGTTTTCAGTACAAGTCATCTCTGGACAGAAAGTTCGACTTGGAGATTCATCTTGGCATCTGGTGAGCTGGTGAGATGGAACTGCACGATGATGAGATGCAGGTGACCAAAATGTTCCAATTCTTCAGCGACAGTAAGAAAAACAGGACAGAAGAGCAAAACAAAAAAATAACTTAAATTAAAGAAAATCTCAAGAAAGCTCCGGCTATTTTCCACACCATCCACAATCCCCGTTTTGTATTGGGTTGGACATTATTCTGTATGAGAATAGACATGTATTTGATCTTTCACTCAACAAATATACAAAAAATTACTCCTCCCATTGCCTTGGAGAAGCTGAATTCTCACATCCTCTACCATAAATGAAGTCGCTGAAATCTTCAAAGCCGATACCAAATTTGCTACCGGTCAAAGACCGAAGAATGCCGCAAGAGGTTTGAAAGCGTCAAGCCAAAGGCGAGATGAACCGTCCAGGCTAATTCCCTTTAAATACACATGACCAGAGTTTTTGAAGCCTGTCATGCCAAAAAAGGTCAGTCATCTCCAAATGCACTATGTCGTCATGAGGCTGGGTTAAGATGAACAGATGCAGCTAATTCTGCTAATTTTGCTAATTCTGCTAATTGTTTCGGTTGATTGCAAAAATCTTCCTCCTTCAAATCATATACCGATTGGAGCTTTTCGGCTTCAAATTTTGCAGCTTCGGCTTCAGCAAGTAAAATGTCTGCTTCTTCATGGTCACCCAATTCCAGAGCAGCAGCTCTTTCAGCACTAGCAGCACTAGCAGTTATGAGTAACCTCTGGAATCTAGCCACCGCCAAATCCCTCTCCCTTAATAAGATCTGTTCCTCAGCCTCCTGCAATTTATCAACAGTTTCTTTAATTTCTTCTTCAAGCTTTGCCAGATCCATGGTGGCTCTTTCAAGCTCCATTTGTGTTCCTTCCTTCTCAGTGCTCAACGACTTTGCTTCAGCAGCTATTCGTGCAGCTTCTTTGAAATTTCTTGCAGCAGCAGCAACCTTTTTCTCGGTCTCTAGTTCTGGAAGTCTCTTGTCCACATAAAGTATCCTCTGCTCGAATGAAGCTATCTCCTGCTGGAGGCCGGACTTACTTGAAGACAGTTCCTATAATCAAGAGACAAGAATCTAATTAAATGATGAGCCAGAAAGGCAAATAGATTTCGAGTATTCAGGTTTTGATTTTTTTTTGGCTGAAGCTATAGCTAAAGAACATGCTCAATACAATAACATGACCACTTAACTAGAAAAGTTTTTCAGATTAAAGGTCTCCTCACGTGATATTGGAGTTCACTGCAAGATTTCAAATCTAATCAAATTCCTCTTTTGTTTATCCTCTCCTATTGCTCCCTCACTCTTTTGCTTATCGTCTCCTATTTCTCCTGTTATGGTACTCCAGCCCTACAATAGTTTGATATGATTACATCCACTATCTCACTTGCAAGAAATAGCTTTTTTGTGAGGGGAAACGTTAGAGCTCAACATACATTGTCTACATATCCCTGGTAGCCTAAAATTTTGAGATTAAGGCGTCCCTGTCAAATACACTACATAAACAAACTTTTGAAAGTCCCTTACCAAAAAAAAAAACAAACTTTTGAAAGAGAGTAGAAGTCACTTGCAGCTTGTGTCTTTAGAATATTTCCTTCAGCAAGTATATCTCAACCATGAAACAACACTCATCCTAAGTTGGATAATAGAAGATGAACCTCAAGCATTACTGATTCTGAAGACTGGAAGTAAATATTCCAAAACGTTGCAGGATGTAGACTCCATAGGCCATAATATACTAAATTAATGATGTGAAGCTCAACCACCTTTTAGACTTATGTCGTTTGCATGTAAAGAGTAAGACAGCTAAAAAGTAAAATTACCTGTAGAGAAGCTCTTGCAGAGGAAGCTTCTTGTTGGAGCCTCTTGACATCTTCAGAAAATTTCTCCTCAGTCTTCATCAGCCCCAGTTTACTTTCTCCGAACTCCAAAATGCAGAGCATTAAACCTTTTCTCAACCCTGCAGCTTCATGACATGCTTTTGCTTCATCTGCAGCAGTCCTCGCAAGTTCCCGAATCTTTGCTCCTTTATTCTCTTCTTGAGAGAGTGCATCATCAATATCTTTCTTTTTTATTGATAAAGCTTCACTCTCCGCATCAACCTGAGAGAGCTTTGATTTCATTCTATCATATTTAGTACCAATATCTAATTGCATGTCCTGAAATCCAGATACCACACCAGCAATACGCTTCTCTACTGCTTCAATGGTAGCACCATTCTCAGCAATTTCCTTCTCCTTCTCTTTCACTAAATTAAGTAGCTTCTCCAATTCCTCCAACAACACATCCTTCTTCTTAAGAAGTTTTTCTTTCTCTCTACTGTCATCGTCAATTGAAAGATCAATGGAAACATTCACTCCTTCACGAGCTTCAGTTATCAGATATGACTCAATTTCAAGTTCCATCTTCTTCACCTCTAAATCGTCACTTGATGAAAGCCATTTGTCCATTTCCTCTGCATGCAGCAAGTTTGCCTTCCTCTCTATCAGGTCAGCACTAGCAGTTGCATCCTGCAGGATAAGAGGTAAAAATGTCAGTGATCTGCTTCAAACTAAAGTCAGCTAAATCTGGCAACTGTCGTCTCCACATGAACTTGATAGCTTACAAGAAAGTTTTTCATGGCACGCACAATCCAACCTCATGTTTTATGGAGATAGATGAAACAGTTTAGGAAAAAGTACAGAGAGACATAACACGGTTATCCTTAAAACAGTGACGATCCAAAAGTCTACTTGGGTTAGCGAAACAGACCATGGGAAATATTTCAACAGAAAATTCTGCTGTAATGGATCAATATGACTAGCTGAAACCTTTTAGTTTACCTTACAACAAATCAATTAAAACTACGGCTATCTCATAAAAAAAAAAATAAGGGTCTGTTTGTTTGAAAGAAAACTGTTTCCGGGAAATTATTTTCCGACTTTCCGGCGTTTGATGGACGGAAAACTATGATCTACGGAAAGTATTTTCCATGGACTGAAAAACAACAAGTTTAGATTGGGGAAAACAACTTCCCATTTTGGCAAGAAGAAGGAAATCGAATGTCTCAAAGACGAGGTTCACGCCGTCCAAACCACCAACAAGTGAAAACTAACCGTTTTCCTTGAAAGTGATTTCCATGGAAAATATTTTTCTTTATCGTGAAGTTTTCAATGAAACAACACAATTGTGTGCAGGGGCACACCAGTGACACCACATGTGTGGTGCACCCATGTGGTCAAGAGACATTCTTGTTGTCCATTCATTTTCCTTGAAGCACCTTGATAAAACCACTCTTTTCCACGTTCATCATGAGAACCCGATTGTCAAACGAAAGATGAAGATTGACAAAGGACTTCCTTCGCTCAACAGGGGCAGCTGAGCACAAATGTGAATTTAAAGAACATCCAGTCAGGAAGGCTTGTACCGTTGCACTCGCAAGTTTATAAAGACAGACGGGAAATCAGAAACATGTATCGATCTGCTCCACCCAATCATTGTGTTGCCCGGTGCTGCGAAGTTCTTACTATAGAGCTCACTCTATCATAATTCATTCTAGGATCAAGCATTCTGCCAGTGTAACAAAAAAAAAATGTTGTCACTGACCTTAGAGAAATCCTCCAACAGAGAAACACAATCATCCTCAGCAGCAATCTGTGCATTTAAAACCTCCTGCATCTTCGCATTAATAGCATCGCATTCGGCTTCACTAGCTCTGAGTCCATCCACCAAAGCTTGTCTCTCCTTTTCAGCAGCAGCAAGGCTTTCACTGACCTTCTCGGCCATCTCGAAATCTTCAGCCTCACATGCTTCCTCCAAGCTCTTCTCCAGTTCCTTGTGTTTGGTAGAAGCCAAAGTCACGTTCTCAGCAGCCTTTCTTCTCTTCCTCACGCAGTCCTTCTTCGCAGCAGATAAGGAAGCTGCCAATTCCCGAGCCCGGTTGAGTTTCTCGGCAACCTGAGACTTAATTCGCTCGAATTTGGTCTCAACTGAATCATCCATCTTCGTACGCTCGCCACCATCGTCGCCGTGTTTTGTCGCCTCAGTAGCCTCGGATGCGAGAGCTGATTCTATCTCTACAACTCTCGTATCGTGCTGAATTACTTCACTGTCACTAGTCCCCGGAGTTCGTGAAGGATCCTCCGTGGCCTCCTCTAAATCTTCTGAAACTTCTAGACTGCGATGGTTAGGCTGTGATGCGAGTGAAGCAACACTGGATGATTCTTGTTCTTGCGGAGCAGATGCAGACATTGAGAAGCTATTCCTACCGTTACTGCTACTGTCCATATTGGACTCCGATCTCGCGTCTGGTACAGAGACCGAACTCGCATCATCGGAAGGAGAGATCGGAACAGGGGACGCGCGATCGGCGGAAGTCGCGACCGGCGCGTCTCTTCCATATCCGATCCTCAAACCAGCAGCTCTCTTCTTCTTTCTCGACATCTGCCGAGTTAAAGGAGGAGGAATCTCTCGCGCCGCAGAACGACCCGGCGCCGTCCTCTTCTCCGTCTCGAGAGAAGGACTGGGGCTCAATCGAGGAGGGGAGTGGCCGTTCTCGGCCAGGTCCGGCAGAGGACCGACGAGAGTGAGGTCGGAGAACAGGTTCTCGTCGAGCGGCTCGGACGCGGCCGCCGCCGCCGCATCCGCATCCACCGGCGGCTGCGGCGACGGCGGCGGACGAGGAGGAGGATGGATCGGATCGTGAGGCTGGGGCTGATTCGCGCCGCCGCTTTCGGGCTGGTCGGAAAGCTGGGACGGCGTGAACAGCACCATGCCTTCGAAGAGCGAGTCCATGTCGTCCTCCATCGAACGGCCGGCAATTCGAGCCTCGATCCGCGTCGAACTCGTCGTCCACCGAGTCAGAGCTCGAGTTGGACGTCGCCGGCGTCTTTGAGGTCGCGGAGCCGATGCTCTTTGCCAGAGCTCTGATCTGAAGCAGCTTCTTCCTCTTTTTTTTTTTGGGTCGAACGAAGGTTCTTCTTCAACGTTGGCTAATCTCGGCCTGAAACGCCGGCGAGGGGGGCGGTGGTGTCTCGCCATTTGGGCCTGGTGGGCTAAAGCCCACGATCCGGCCATGGGACACTGCAAGTCGAGCCCGCATAACAACAGAAACCGCGCTCTGCTTCGGGCAATAAGCTTCCTAACTAAAGATTGCGTGGAGAATAATCATGTCGTCCATCAGTGGATGTCCGACTAGGTCACAAGAAACACTTTAAAAGGCCTCGTCTCAATTCTCATATGGATCTCGAAATCACCGTGATGTAAAGTTCCTAGAAGATATTCCCTCTTTCTCCAGGTAAGATAAAGATACAAATTGAGTACGCAAAGCGAACAGGAATCAGCCTATTATAATAAAAAACGCATCTGTAAAGGTCGTCATCCCTGTCTATCAAATAAAAAGGACACAAAAGACCTCTATGGGAATGTTGACTCCTCTCTTATGGTAAGATTGCCCTTATAACCAAAGGGATCCACGGGAGAATCATCCGTAACTGGATGTCCGATGAAGTCACTTCGCGATGGTGATCACCATTTTCTTGCAAATAGCTCTTCTTGTAGAAACCAAAGCCCATTGAATATCGGGAACTGAACAGTCAGACGATAGGAGGATGAATGGATTGGACCCAACGAGGTCGCACGACTCGGCCCTTTTTTATGTATCGCTTGAGATTATTAGTCAATGAAAAACATTTTCACTATCGACGATAATTAACGTATAAGTATTTTCGTGAATGATGTGAATATTTTTTTTATTCGTTTTTGGATAATATTCATTACGGAATGTAGATTACAAAGGGCCGACAATCGCACCACGTGGGAGGGCGCGTCGATTGGGTCAAATGTGCTTGTGCTTTGAAGTCACCGCCACCACCCCCTCAAAATTTCAGACAACAGTCGTACTAAAGACATGCTCTTCTTCGTACGCGGTTTACAGCTGGCTTCTGGCTTCCGTATGATGTCGAACATTAGTACTTCTTGATGCTTGAAATTAATAAACAAAAAGAAGAAGAAAACATCATTTTCTCTAGAACATTAGTACTTTTCTCTACAACTTTTCTCAGTTCCTTCGCTCTTTCCTTCCCTCACGTTACGCAGTAGCCAGTAGCCATGCCACGATGTACTTCGTTGAAAAAGAACAAGAAAAAAAAAGACAAAAGAAAACGTTTGGTGCGACTATAAATACGTGAAGCAGCGCAGCGCAACGTGACGCTCTCCTCTCCCCGATTCAATCCGAAACACAAAGCCAAGCAGTCATCGAACCTGTGTACCCGGGTGATGGTGAGCACACTGAGCAGCATTGTGAAGAAAATGTGGTGCTGCGGAGCGGCGGCGGCGACGACCCTCGACGCTCCCGGAGGACGCGTCCGCGTCCGCGTGGGCAGGCGCGGCGACGTCCCTTGCGAGCTCGTCGTGGAGGCGAGCCACCTGAACCACCCGCTGTTCGAGGACCTCCTCCGGTCGTCCGAGGAAGAGTTCGGGTTCTCCTATGATGGCGCGCTGCGGATCGCGTGCGAGCCCGACGCGTTCCGGCACCTCCTTCGCCTTCTCGACGTGAGGAGCCGCCGCCGCTCTCCGGTCCATCACGCGGACCTCGCTTCCAAGTCGAGCGCGGACGACGGAGGAAGCAAGTACTTCTTGCCGCCTTCAAGATGACGAGACCAATTCTCTTTATTGATTTCTTCGAGATTTTACAAAGGCTCTCGCTTTCTTTTCTTTTTCTTTTCTTTTCTTTTCGTTTTGTTCTTCCTCTACACAAATTCGTTTTAGAAATTCTTTTTGTTCCATTCCAGGAAGCCTGCGTGAATTAAGATGGGTTTCAAATGGATATGGTTAGATCTGTAGATTATACAGTTTTTCTTTGTCCGAATGTTTCCATCGATTCGTTTTAATTCATTGGCAATATTTGGGTGATGTAATAATATTTCGAATCAAATTTAACAAAGCGATTATTCTTGCGATGAGTCCGCATCAGCTTTCGAAGGATCTCTTTCTTGTATCTCTTCGGCATTATCGTTTTATTTTTTTTATTAATGGCACCACACTAGAGTGATTTATCTTCTGATTCGGCAAAATGATGCAGTTGCACTGAATGATCTAGATTGGCAAGTAATGTCAGTCCTCCTCTGGTTCTAATGACGAAGAATCCGTAATGAATTTTCGGCGTAATTAAGTAGTGACATTCCATGAATTATCAATTCGTTTTCATTTTTTTGGACGATTGAATAGAAAAACACATCTTAACCATTGAAGTTGGATGGTCGCAATGTGATTTGTACATTTTATCTATTGCTATTCATTTTTTTTATTTATTTGTTTTCTTTGTTTTTCTTCTCACTAAGATTGAGAAAATGGGAGAAGGAAGGTGAATCGCCAATGATGAAAATCTTTCGGATTAGTGTCGCGATGCTACTAACTATTGTCGCCGGGAGGCCTCGCCATCATGCCTCCATCCATCGGCGGCACAAACCCCCTTCCTCACAAAACTCATCTAGCGTCTCTCACTCTCTCTCTTCGGGCCAAGGTTGCGAATTGAGCACAGCAAGCACTAGGGGTGTGCATGGTCCGGGTGGGCGGTTCCCACCCCGAAACCGTGGACCCCCCGCTACAGGACCAGTTCCAAAAATTGGAATCGAGAATCGCCCGTCGGTTCCATGGACCTGCCCGAGAACCGGACCGCCGGTCCGATCTAGTTCTTGGGCGGGTCCATGGAACCGGTCTCAACAAGTTTTTCTAGATAAATAAAAAAAAATATGTGGACCAACATCGGATCAATAGAACAAAAGGAAAAGAACATAACTTTTCATATAATTCCTACACTATGATCGATTATATTAATCACATTATCCATAAATCAAGTGGATACCCATTAATTATTGGGAAAAATGATCAAGGTATCCCAACTACACAAGAGCTTTAGACATGATAACAAATTTTCTTCTTTTTTTTAAAATTTTTTTTTGTCAGATTTTTTTAATTAAAAAAATAAAAATATATTATTATTATATTATCGGTCTGGTCCGGGTGGACGGTTCCACACCGGGAACCGGCCCAAACTGTACCGGTTCCAATTTTTTGGAACTGGGAACCGGACCGGTTCCGGGCGGTTCGGACGGGTCCCAATTCTTTTGCACACCCCTAGCAAGCACCCCCAAATCTAATGGTCCTGCAGGGCCGGCGGACTCTGTGGGCGCAGTGATGAGCTTAGTGTTATCTCTTCAATAGATTTGAGAGAGAGAGAGAGGACACGCTGGACCTCCATTGATTTCCTCAAATGGCCATGCAAGGCCGGCCACCCCATCGCCGCCGGGATGGGGCTGGACTCCATTGATATGGTTGAGTTTCAAAGTTCGAGAAAGAGATACACGTTTGTGTTAGTGAGATTAGTCGCGCAAAAAGGCAAAAGGCAAAGCAAAGGTGACGACGGGGCCGAACACCGAAGATCTTGTTTTGTTTCAGTTTTCAATTTTCTTTTACTTGCTATATTTTTCTCATACTTATATTTTGATTTTATCGAAATTTCAAATTAAATTTACATTTAAAATCCAGAAAAAAAAAGACGTTCTTGGAATTCTAATAGTTGATTTGTTAAATGGTTCAATTCCACAACTTTTGAGGAATTAGATTCCACAAGATGTCCTAATCGAAATTTTCATTTCTTTCCAAACATAAAAAGATTAGGAATTGGAATTCCACTCCTTGAGGTCTTCGACTTCAACGAGGACTGAAAGAAATGGCTTCTAGGCGGCATGGAGAGAAGGATAGGGGTACAATTTACCCAATAAATACATGTCAAATACAGAAATCTGATTTGAAAAATGGAATTATATTTCCACGATCATCAGTCCCTATAACATTCACAACAAATATCAAATGGGAAAAAATAACTTAACAAGGTGATAAATTAAATAAAACAAAGAATTTTCTAGGCGAAACAAACGGGGGTAGGCAATTCTAAGAAGGACGCACGCCGTGGGGGAAGACAGCAGCAGCAAATGACCGCAAACTGCTGCAGCGAGACAATAAATTAGGTAAAAACACGTGAAGATACCAGAACTATACCTTGGACTCGCCAAGTTCAACGTCTTTCACGGGAGCATTCTCGACACCTTCCTTCAAAAGCCTGATTTCCTCTTCCGTGAGACTGTTCTTCACATTCAGCGCGGTCTTTGCATGCAACTGCTTCTCTAGCTCCACGGCCCAACTGTACACTACCATGCCAAGAACGGCTATGATCATCCCCATTATGTTTTTCAGTGTCAGCGCGGAATCGAAGAGCAACCACCCTAGTATGAGGACGCACACCGTCTTCATGTGGCCCAAAACCTGGAAGGAGGTGGCCGAGAATCGTCCTATGCAGAGGTACTGACTCATGTTGCAGAATACCGCCAGCGAGCAAGAGAGAAGTATAAAGAACTGCACATGACCACACCATAAATCAGATGAACTGGCACAGTTCTGAGTGCAAAATGCTTCGGAGGAACCAAATGGAGAATGCCTTTATCCTTACCAGGGCACCGTAAGACATCTTATAGTCTGTTATCGCATTGCCATTGAGGAAGTAATCAACAAACGGACCAAAAACAAGGAGAGAGACGGCTTGGATTGGAGCTGTCTTGCTCAGCAATTCAAAAGATCCAATCGAGTATTTCTTTTGCAAGGAGCCTATTGACTGTGACACGAAGACAAGGGGACATAAGCATTCATGAGTTCACTGTATGCCACGGTAAAACAGAAGTAGTTTTGACTGAGCGAAACTTGTAATATATGGGGCTTTGTTTGAGTTTGTGCAGAAACAGAAGTTCATTCCATAATTTAGATAAAGAGAAAAAAAACAGAGCCGAGATCACCCACAAGAAAAGTGGAAAGAAACACAAAGAACACAAAACCCAACTACACGGTTGTAGAAGACTAGACATAAGTCACATGACCGTAAATACCGTTAAAACTATGGTTCATCACACCAAACAAAAAGGTTCACTTAAACCGGGTCTAAAATCATTTTGAGTCAAATCTTCCAAGATGATATTTTGCTACCTATGAAACCTGAAATCCATTCTAGCCAGCATTACAGCATACGAAACAATCTAAAAAAGTGAAATGGCACCACAACAAACTCGCATAGAATTCACTTAAGATTCCTAAAATGCTCCCAAAAAACTGCCTTGGCCCTTGACATAATCGGCATTCCCTTCAACACTCAGTGAGCAACTGGAACTACTCCAGACATGAAAATAGAATACGGAACATCCAGGTTTCGCACATTCATAAAAAAAAAAAAAAACTTCATTTTCTGCTAATATTTTCAACCCAACAAGCTGGGCAAGAGCGTGGGATAGTACAAAAGCTTTCAAGGCTGACAAAATCAACTGTCAATAAATGCAGTCCTAGAGACGCCAGTCATGGTGATCTGCAGTTCTAATGTGCAAAAATCTCCAGACCAAGTGGAGCAATCAAGAGGATTTACCATATAGACGTATCATCATCAGTTCTCAGTATAGACAGTTCTATGAAAAGGCAAATGGGAGATATGGAAGATTTACTCACAATCTGCTGCAACGATGTAGAGAGGACAGCCACACAAGCACATATAAAACCTTTGGCATTGACTTTTACGTCCGTAACCGTGCAAACACCAACTCCTACTACCACAACCAGAACAGCCATTTTCACTTCCCTTGAGTAATGCTTACTGTGTAGGATCCACTCCATCACGCAAACAACAGGAATCATGCTCAGTTTCGAAATCTGCGACAGAGACAATCACATTTCGATCTATATAAGATCCCCTTGGAAGGAAGGATATATGTAAAATTACTGTCAATTAAATTCATACTTGGTAAAATCCGACAGAGTTAAGCATCAAGCTGAAGTTCATCCCCGTGATGGACATATTAGCAACAATAGAGAACCAGAGGAGCTCCCACATAGGAACGTGTTTAGATGCCGAATAACCAGCAGCATTCGACACCAGACCGACCAGCGCAGTCACGGCAAAGTGGAACCCCGTCAGCGTCGTAGCTGCAATCGAAATTCGATCAAATTAAGTGACAAAACTCGATTCGTCACAAGGGAATTGCCAATATCTAAACTAGCCGATTGCAGAGACAAATTGTGTCGAACCAAAGCGAAAGAAGCAGCACGATTACATATCCATGCAAGCAAGCTGAAACACATACGCACGCAAAAGTTGAAGATGAACTACTTCTAGGACGGAGTAAATGATGATTCAAGCGAACGCATGACAAACTGGGTAAGCAAAATAGAACACCCGGAGGGCAACAGAGACGGAGGAGATCCACACACGTAATCTAAGAAACAATGGGAAAGAAAACAACAGATCGGAAACCGAAGCATTGATTTAAGTTGCGATTTCAAATCAGATCCAAGAACTGAAGTGAGGAACAGTTTCTTTACAGCCCCGATCAGACGAATGCGACGTGTGCACTTGAACCGGTGGTGTATAACGCGCGTCAGTTACGCACCGGGATGACGACGACGACGAAGAACACTCACCGAAGCTGAAGGCGTAGCCACCGGAGGACATGAGTTGCTTGTTGGCCATGATAATGCCGACGGAGCTCACCACGTTCATCGCCCACGCGCCCACATCGGACACCGCCGACGCTTTCTTCTCGCTCTCCATCTCCTCCAACTCCCTCTCTCTCCCTCTCTATCTAGCAGCACGAATCTCCGACCGTCCAATCCCGAGCAGAGATCGAGCTCCGGATCTCGGCGCCGAAGAACGACAACCGAAGCGACGGCGGAGACGGAACCGCAACGAAGCCGCCGGGGGAATTCGAGCTGGGGCCGCGGCGGGGAGGAGACCGCGCCGGCGACCGCCCGTGCGATTGCGGCCGCGAACGGAGGAGCTCGAAGATCTGGATCGGAGCAGCAGAGGGAGATGAGGAACGAAGGGCGGGGGTCGCGCGTGCGCGTGCGCCTCTCCAGGAGGCTCTTCTTTTGGGGATCGGGGGGGATTGAATCGGCCTCCCCTCTTCCTCTTTTCCTCTATCCCCCCTCCCTCGCTGCGTCGTCTTCTCTCTCTAACCTCGTCTCCTTCGGAGGCGAATAAAAACATTCGATTTTATTTTATAATCATCTCCCCCCACCCCCGTGTTTCTCTCTCTTCCCTCCTCCGCGGCAGTGAAAATTGACGAGCGTCAATCGAAATCGCCCCCTTCCATCTGTTGTCGTTACCTCTTCTTGGCTAAAATTCCCACCGTCACGGTAATAACGAGGTTCAGAGCGCAAGAAAATGAATGAATTGAAAAACATATCATTCTTGAATTATTAATTTTTTTTTTGGCTTTGAATTTTACGAGGAGAGTCGAAACCCCGCGCCGTCTCTATTGCCGCCGTTCCGACCCCCCCCGGGAGCAAGTCTTCCAGAAGAGGAATCCATCCGCAGAAGCCTCCCGACAGACGACGTGCCGTCGATCAGATCCGAGGAGCGGTCAAGTTACCGTTCGATCCTGACACTAGAAAATCGAAATTGATTGTCGCTTTAATTTCATTTCTTGCTCTTCCTCTCTTCTTTTTTTTTTGTCTTCCTCTTTTGGTCGTGGATCATTTACGTGAAGAAAAACAAAGAATCCAACAAAACACGCAATTGATTCCCTCCTTATTTCTTTCGATACGGTCGAGCGGGATTCAACATCAACCTTAATTTCCAATTTAAAAAAACACGGTGCCGCCTCCGTTGGACCCCAAGAATATTTCCTCCCTCGGACTTTTCCATGCGCCTTGCTGCTGCCCATGCCCTTACCCCCCACTTATTTTGTTTTATTTTTTCCTCTGTCGTTTTCAATTTCGTTTTCAACATCTCGATTAAAGTATTTCGTAATTTGGGAATTGACCGTTTTGGGCGCGATGGTGCCCAGCGATTTCCACGAACTCCCTTAATTTCGGGATGGCAAACCCCAAAAAAAAAAACTAATAAATAAATGGAAATGGAAATTTGAAAAGGAGAGGGTGGTGCGTCACTGTAGCAGTACCGTGCGGCCGCAACGGTGCAAATCTGGCCTTTTCCTTTTGATTAATCATTTTTCCCCCCTTTTGTATTTTTATTTCTTTTGTTTTTGTGTTGACGTTTTGGTTTTTGTTTTTTTTATATATTCCAGCGGACGAGAAAGAAAAAATGAAAAAGGGCGCGCGGTGACGGTGCCGACCTCGCTGCCCGCCACGTGGCGGCGGATCGTGATGGGATTTGGGCGGAGGAGACCATTTGCGTGGGACCAAAGTGAAATACCAAAAGTGAAAGAGGGACCAAACAAATCTACCTTCCTTGCTCTAAACGGCACTGCTCAATGCCTCGACGCCTCTTCCTTCCACCGGGGCTGATCGATTCCCAGGCAGTTCGATTCCTACCTAGGAATCGGGAATCGGATCGATGAGGCCGGTTTTCCATTTTCTGAAATCAGGAACCGGACTATCTAGTTATGGAATCTGACCAATAGCTCCTCCCATCCTCGCCATCGGCGGAGCACCTATCATGCTTCCAAGCCAAGCCACTCCTTCCGTTGTTGCTTGTGATCATCTTGCTAATTGCCCATCTAGATCTGGGCTCGTTCGCGGCTCGCGAGGTGGCTTGTCCATAGATCTATCGGGTTGGGTGATTCTTGGACAAGTCGCTGGTCCAACTTTGAAGTCGTGCCTCCAGATTTGGCTCACGAAATTCCAAATGGCGGGTCATCAATGATCGCGAGCAACTACAGAGAGGGCTTGACTTGGACACGCGAGCCTAGACGATTGTGCCAGTGACTCAACTGGTCCAGATGTTGAGTTTACGAACTTCCATATCTCAAGCTGGTAAGCCCAACTCCTCCATGGCCACAAGCGATGATCGAGAGGACGGAAAGGGTGGCTCGGCTTTGACGAGCAATGCCAATGATGACCATTAACGAAAAGCTAAGTCTCTGGGCAAGGAGGCCGAATGGGAGTAGCGAGTAGGGTTTTTTCATATTTGTAACAAATAATAATAATAATCGGTCTGGTCTAAGTAGGCGGTCCACCCCTCAAACCTCCCGTCCAAGCAATTCCTTTTGCTCAACCCTATCACTTACAAATTTTAGATTACCGAGCAAAATTAGAGATTTGTATTGCGGGAAAAAAAAAAAGAAAATTAAAATTAGGATGCGGGGACATTAACAAGAATCCACATGCACAATCAACAGCGACAGGCGGACGTGAAGAAGGCAACGTACATTTTCGATGATGAAAATCATGTAAGCCTGAATCGATGAGTTCGCCCATCATCAACCGCGGCTTATTTTTTTTTCTAATCTTTTTTATTTTGAGAAGGAAGTTCACCTTTTCAATCAAGCTGCAATGTTCCATGGAACCGAAAATGAAAAGGAAAGACAGTTGCATCCGCTGCTCGATTCGATGCATCGCAGGATCAACCTAATTGATGATGCATGACTTTCCTTTTGGACACCGACCGTGAAGGCTAAACGAAAACATCCGACACGGATCGAACCTGGATCGAAACCGGTTTTCATGCGAGCGCGCCACCGTTTTGGGCAAGATGGATATTTGCTGCATGTTTCCTTCGCTGTCAATGAGATTCTTGAAAATGCAAGGGTACCTACACCGGCAGTAGCATAAAAGGGAAATTATGAAACAAGTCCTCGTACTATTGTAGGAACTCAGTTTTGGTCCATGTACTGTATTTCCAATGCGATTAGTCCCCCCTTACTTATATGCGGCGGCAATTTAAGAACGGAATTCAACTTTCCGTCTAAATGCGGACAGAATACGTTGACTCGACACCGGCCAATCCACAAGCGACGCCTACGCGTACAAGTTTCCAAGTCAGTAACCCTTATGGTCCTTGCGCTTATGAGAATGTTTTATTTAAGTCCCTGTGCTTTATTTTAGTTCTAAAACTTAGTCCTTGAATCATTCTTTCGATAGAGACTCGATTTCTTTTGTCACGTCTTAATCAGACATTATATGAACATGTCAATTCGAAAGCAATTATTAATTGGTGATTTTGATTGATAGCCCCATAAAAAATGCAAAAGTTTAAGATCCACATTTTCGGTATTGTTTCGTGTAGAAGTTAGGGAAAAAAAAGATCATTTTAAAATAATATAACCCCAACTTTAAAACGCTATTTTATAGCTAAAATATTTTAGAAAGTTTATAAGAAACCCTCAAATTGACAATGACATTTATCTTTAGGAACTCCGCATCATATTGTTTATAAAGACTTGCATACAATTACATTTATCTTAATAAGACTTTCAATCGAATTGGACAAAATCGTAAATAAAGGAAATTACCAACTAATACTTGGTTTTCATTTGATATTCCTGGAAGATTGGTTCAAAATGCGATCAAAATAATTAAGTTTTGTTGAAAACTGATATGAGGACTATTTTTTAACTAATACAAAGTACGTGGACCAAAAGTGTAATTTCCTTAAACGTTTATACAGAAGGCACCAGACGTCGAGTTGCTAGTGCTAACTCGGCATATTCCATCCACTTTTTGACAGGAAAGTGAGTTTTGTCCTTGACCTATTGTCGGAGATATATTGGTGAGTTGAATTATACCGAAATATGATATGGGGATCGAAACCGAATTCGGCCAATAGTGTGGGGACGATTTTTGTAATTTCCCAAAAAAGGAAAATGACAAAGCCATGTGAATGTGAAGGAGCAAAGCAACATCAAATTCACACCAAGAAGAAGACGAGTAACAAATGGGAAGTTTAGCCATCAAAGAGTAACAATGCCATCAAGAGCTATATGGGTCCATGAAGCCTGCCCAACCCGAAATAGCACATGCGAGATGCAATACCAGACTGGCATGTGCTGTGTGTGCGCCATTGTTCAGTGACCACAATTTTTTAGCATGAGATTTGCACCATCCAAGCATATGTACTGTCCAGAAAAGAAGACATGGCCAGTGCAGACATTCATATGCAAGAGTTCCATTGGTTTTTATATTCACCAGGAGCTTCGACAATTTGATGAAGAACAACAACCTCAAGGGTCGCTCGGATCCCAATCTTTGTAACTTGATATTGGCTCGTCTTGCTGGGGGTAATCTGCAATCCGTAAAAAGTTTCATAGCTGCTCAAAACTGCCATAAAGCTCATTCATCCTAAGTCTGCAACTTTGTTTTAGGCATCTGCAAATAATCTTTCGCCATCGCTCATATAAATTACAATATAATGATGACAAGAATGGAGTGAGTGTCCACCTCCAGAGCGAAAATTTACAACACGCACCAATTTGCCTACACAAGAATGTTTACAACAGCTATAGTGTGGGAGTGGGTATAGTGGGCGGCGGCCGGAGGACTTGCTGGAGCATTCTGGCTGCAAGACGCTGCGTAATTCCACCAGCAACACGCCCTCCTAAGCTGCGTGCTTCAGGTTCTTGAAGGACCTGGTCAGAACATGCTTTACAAATTAGCTTATGTACTTAGGAACTGAGACCATTATCTTATTGAAGCCACAAATCTAGACTAGACAAGAACGACACAAAAGCAACAATCTTTAAGTTATCTTTGGTTGTCTGTAGACTCCACTAATCAAACGGCTTGGACAATCTAATAAATATACTAGGTTACATTTCAACAGCTCGGTCCCGGCAAATTATAGATTACAACTCATGATTCAGCAACCTGACTTTGATTCCCATTTAAACCCCAATGGCCCATCAAAACTCCTACTGAGAATAATATCAGGCATATCCATGCACTTTCTTATAAATAGGAATCACTTGCAGACAGTCACGGTGGACCGAGTGAGTAAATTCCGGTGCTTAACCAAGAGGACAGCATCACAACTGTGTGTTTTGGTTTGGTTTGACTGTGGCTTAAGCTTTTGACGCTAGCCATAAACTTTGAATATGGAAATCTGGCTTTCATTTCGTAATTCATCTCAGTATTTAATATTTGCATTTGACATTCTCTCTCTCTCTCTCTCTCTCTCTCTCTCTCTCTCTCTATATATATATATATATATATATATATATATATTAGAATAATCTAGTGAACCAAAAGCCATAAGTTAGAAGCCACTTCCCAGCTTCTTTCTTTTATAGCAGAAACGAAAAACGGGGGACAAAGGATAAAAGGAAACCCACCCTCCCAACCCCAAAAGCCAGGAACATGACTAGTTAATCATCAGCAAGGTAATTGTTCACACAAAGCATTAGTAGTGGACTTGTTATGAAAGTTCAATTTCACAAGATACCTACAAAGATGAAATCCTAGCGCCAGTAATACTTAAAGTCTTACTTGCAAAATAGGTTGCAGAAGGCTTGGATCAAAACTTTGAGAGGTTCTCAAAAGTCCCCATATCCTCATGACTTGATCCCGGAGATCTATCACGCTTTTCAATTCACCATCATTCATCATGAGAGGTCCATTGGCATTCCCGTTGAATAATAGAGTCCGCATAAATGCAGGAGCAGAATTATATCCATCAACAAGTGAACCAAGGACCATAGCTTCTGTTACACGAACAGACTCCTTTACCACCAAAACCCGCAGTTCTTCCCCATCGGAGCCCAATAATAGCTTCAAAACAGGTTGCAAAGCATCTTTTGCCAAAAAGTCTCTGTCTTTTCTACCTTGTTCAAGTAAGTTTTCAAGTCTATTCCACCTGCAAAAGAGTATCATTTCTTGTCAATGTCCAAAAAATATAACATCGCTCATCGCAAAGAACAAAGATAGCAGCAGTTACATGCCTAAACCTCCCATCCTTGAACAGCAACTCAATAAGCGCATCTCTCAGATACGGATTTGGATCAGTGAGAAGCCTCTTAGCAAAATAAGGATACGAAGCAGCCAGCACCTTGAAGTTAGGATCAGCATAAAGTGCTAAACCTTCTAGCACAGTAAGGGACCTCAATATCAAAGCATAATATGCAGGCACTGCAAAGACATGGCCATGCCAAAAAGTTAGACTCACAAACTTCCAAGCAATGAGAAGAAAAGCAGACACATTCTCTGTTGGCCATTATAAAAACAAAAGATAAACATAAAATAAGGGCTTTGTTAACACTGATTTCCCCCGGGGCACTTGTTCAGCATACTTAATAAAGTAAGTTTTGATTTCGAAAGCATTAATCGCACAAAATATGAGTAAACCACTGTACTGAAAAACTGCAAACTTTCTCTATATAGTGCCTTAACTAGTGCCCATTGTTAACAAAATCTGTTAATTCTTGTTCATTTATTTGTCCCTAATTGGACAAATCTTCAAACGGAAGCAACCCATAACTGGAGATATTCCAAAGAAGAAGATAGAAGGAGGAGGCACAGCTTGAGTTCAAGGTCCATCAAAGGCAGAATGCAGATGCAGAAAAATCAATAAAGGAGCGACTCACCATTGAAAGGATACTGATATAAAACGGCTCCCAAGCCATCAACTAAGGTTTTGAAGTTTAGTTCACTGACAGTTGCATTAAGCGCATCATCAAAAAAGTTCTGAAGAGCCGGCACAATTGGCGATACATCCACATCAGGTGAGAGAAAATCTAGAGTATAGTAGTCACGAGCCATAGCTTCATAATCCCGATTAACGAGGTGAACCACATGACCAATTATTGCAAACCTCGCTTCCTCCGGGGTCTCACTCATCATCCCAAAATCAAGAAAAGCAAGTTTACCCTCAGGCGTTGCCAAAAGATTACCAGGATGAGGATCTGCATGAAAATATCCATACTCAAGCAGCTGTCTCAGGCTGCACTGAATGCCTGCGTTCACCAAATCCAGAACTTTTAAACCTTGTCTCTCAATTGCTTCCTGCTCATTTAGTTTGACTCCATCCACCCATTCCATTGTCAACACTTTGCCACTTGTATAGTCCCAAAAAATATCAGGGACAAGGACATCTGCCTTGTCAGCATACAACTTCTTAAACCTCCTTGCATTCTGCCCCTCCTGCAGACACCTGTCAAAATTAACAATCAAGCCCAACAAAATCTTATAGAATTTTTTTCAGGGCTTACCAAATCACACAATTGCAAAGAGATCTTTTGAACTAACTATATATCTTAAGAAGCAAGTACACCTTTGAGTTAAAGGCCAAAATTTGGATGGTAATGCGAGCATGTATCTATACCACAGGTTCATAAGGAAGCTAACCTGCACGTAGTTGAGCTCCTGATAAACTCTTCGAGCAAATTCATCAATAAGAGCAACGACATCACTGGTAATGATATCGACATATTTATTGATGAGAATTCCAAGACCTCTTATCAGGTAGAAGTCGAGTCCTATTGCTTCTTCGATACACGGTCTTTGCACTTTTACAGCAACTAATTGACCAGAATACCTCAGCCGCGCTTTGTAAACCTGCCCTAAACTTGCCGCAGCTATAGGAGAAGGGGATATAGATGAGTAAATCGAATCAAGGGTCAGCCCCAACTCTTTCTCGATGCAGGCAAATGCTTCGGCATCTGGGAATGTGGGCAGAGCATCCTGTTGTGGTAAAAATAATTAAAGCCAATAACAATCATTAGAAAACTTGCTCTATCTCTCCACAGTCTTCCCTTATTATCCTGAATATTATTGTATAAACGAATGAGATGTAGAAATTCCAATTCAGAGATTTGAGATGTACAAACTCAACAAAATAAAATGCGAACAATGTAAACAAAAACGCCCTCTTGATTCTAATGCAATCTTCGCATCTGAATTGAGATAAATGCATTAACTCGTGCGCGCACTAGAATTCAGGTCAATCGATTCTTAAAAGGAATCAGGCAGTGCCATGGTAACATGTCCGTATTACGTTAAACTGCATTCTCGGAGCACACAGATGCACATGCCCAGACATTAAGCAGTACCTGAAGTTCAGAGAGCTCCTCCAAGTACTCGGGAGGGCAGAGATCGGGCCTCGTCGACAGCCCCTGCCCTATCTTAACAAAAGTCGGCCCCAATCTTGTGAAAATCCTTCTCAACTCAGCACCTCGCTTCCTCTTATTTTGATCAATCCGTCCATTGCTTTGATCCACCAACAACTTAATTGCGAAAGAACCTATCGCAACCACTATCTCCAGCGCTCTCCCCACCACCTAACGAGATTTCAATTCCACTTAATCAACCAAACGAACCCCGATTGCAATCTCTCCAGCGAAATTCAAAATCTATGCACGTAAGCTCGCACAATACGCGAATAAACAAGTAATATCCAGCATAAATTACAGCTTAATCACCGGGAGAGAGAGAGAGAGAGAGAGAGAGAGACCTTGAGCGGGCGACGGCCGTACCGGCGAGAGAGGAGCTCGGGAGTGTAAACGGTGGCATTGGCGGCGCGCGCCATGGCTCGAGCCTCGGCTTGGATGTCCACAGCTCGATCGACGCTCAATACCGGCACGACCGCGCCGCCCCTGCCTCCCCCCCCGCCGCCGTCCCTGACCTCCGGCGGCGGACCTCGAGGCCTCGCTTCGACCAGGGCCGCCCTCGGAGCCGCCGCCGCCACCCTCGCCGCCGCTCTGCCTCCGTTGGCGGGCCGCGGGGCCGGAATCGGACGCCACGACGGCGAGGACACCGTGAAAGCGCCGGCAGACATGGGGGCTGTTCGGTTCGATGGCGAGCGAAGCGACACGGCAGGCGGGATTTTCAGGATTGGACCATTTTTCGCGGAAAATGAGATTCTTCCTTTCCTCTCGGTTTTCCGGAAGATTTTAAGTGAGGGGGGTAAAGATGGCGAGAGGCTTCTTATTATTTCTGGCTGGCGTTGTGTGCACACGTGTCCGCTTTTCAGAGGCTGGTGGTATTTTTCCCTTTTTTTTTAATATTTTTTCTGCTCTGAGTTTATTCAAATAAAAAGTAGTAGACAATCAAAGATAGGGGTGTCAAAAATACCCGAACCGAAATGTTCGGATCTGCTCAAATCGGGTTCCTTCCGGTTCGGGTAATAGATAGAAAAATGGGTACAGGAATAGTTTCGAACCGAATCGAAAACACTTTAAATCATGTATCGTCTTCCTCCTAAAGAGCGTCCTATGAGAAAGTCTTCTTCATCATTGTCTTTTGCACCCGAATGGTGTTCTCGGGTTGAGTACTGTACAATTTAGGCTGCGAACACACATGTACCAAACATGTCCAAGTTGCTTTGAGAATCGCGAAACCCCAAACCATCGACACCCATTAAACAAGTGGAAGTAACAAATCGTTAACTCTATATCCACTGTTTCTAAAAAAAATTGATTTTGAAGCAATTGTATTTTACATTCGACAATGCACCTAATGAAAATCCCAAAAAAGGTATTAAAACCGATTCATTAGTAATATCGGTAAGTAAGCGGTTACTCATTTTCGCTCGTAATTGATTGGAAATTCAATCTCCAATCGTAAGATAAGCTCGTATTATATGGATTTGGGACAGGATTAGCTATCAAAAATCCATGTTCCGACGAGTGGCTACTCGAGAGAAAGCGTTTCCATTCGACATGCCTAACTTTGGCTATATCTTCAGTATTTTCTTACGTGAAGCACCACGCCACTGTTTGGCGAAGAGATCAAACGGCACAAGGAACACTGTTTTGTTTTTTTTCCCTTCTCCGTGGTCCAATTGCTCGGTTGTCATTTCAACCACCACGAGCGAGGGGCGACAGTCTCCTTAGCTTACCTTCCAAGAAGATCTTGCCTTCTTTGCCTGAACTACCACCACTGCACGAGCGAACAAACGGACAAAGAAATTATCCGTTTGGAAGGACGACTGAAAAAAGAAAAATCAAACAAGATGCTCGATGATGCTCCGGTGCTTACGACTCGTGGTGTGGACTTGGAGGTGGAGTCGCTTTCGGGTCGAGAGGAATCAAGGCTCAGCCGATCTTTTTCTTTGAAAAATCACACTCCCAAAAACAGATATTGTACATGTAGAAATAAAGAGAGTAAACATATCGAAATTTTCAAAACTCGATAAGAGAAAGGGAAAATTATCAAAAGGTCATAAACCTGCTGCACGAAGGCCAATTCAGCCCAGCGACCGACAAAGGAAGAAAGCAAAAGGAAGAAGAAGAAGAGAACGGATTTAGAAAAATTAAAAAGATTATTCATATCAATGCTACCCGTATGGTGGCGCCGAACATGCCATGCAAGACTACTAGCACTCAGGTTCGCGATTGCAGGTAAAAAATGGCTTAAAAGACTACATCAGCAAATCCTTGAAAGACCGACGATTAAATTAGTCAAATTAAAAGTTTTATGACTGAATTGGTATCATATAATAAGTTTAATGCTGTCGTAATAATTATCCTAAAAAAAATGTCATGCAAGTTATAAAATTTTAAACGCATAATTATAACCTAAAATTGTTCAAGAAATGTGACCGAAAATTCCAATATGATTTTTTTTGGGTAAATGCCACAAAAAACGCTAAATTATGTTTATTGTGACATATGTACTCAAAATTTTTTTCGTGACACAAAAAACTCCAAACTTGTACCTATACAAAACATTTATCCAAAACTTGTATAATGTGACACATTTTCCAAGAACTTCTTCTCACGACACAAAAAACTCAAAATTCGTACTCGTGTGACACATTTATCCAAAAAAATTTGGTGTTATCGAAAAAAAATTTGGAGTTTTTGGTATCGCAAAAAATTTTTTGAGGTAGATGTGTTACATAGGTATAGGCTTTGAATTTTTGGTATCACGAAAAATAGTTTATGGCATATTTGTCAAAGTTTGCGGCTTTTTTCCTTATTTTTTTTTTAGCACTTTCGACGATGGATTTGTAGCGACGCGAGTGGACCCCACGTCGGCAATTTTTTGTTTTATTTTTTTGCCCCTCCTCGTTCATCTCGAAAGGGTGGCAATCGTGGATTGGGCTTTTCGGCCCAAAAAAACCGCTCTCGTTTAGATTGGAAGGCCCAAGTTCCTACCGGCCCAAGTTACTACCGGCCCAGCTCAAGCGAACACCCACCATCTGTGACAGAGGGAACATCAAACGGAGAATCGAGAAGCACATTCCACTGCTACCCCACACGTCGCTCTCAGGCTGAAGGGCAAGACCGACAGAGCGTTGCCCAGCCTCTCGCCGGAGCTCCACAGGAGGAGGAGGAGGAGGAGAGAGGGGCCCTTCAATGGCGTCGTCCAGCAGCGGCCTCACCTTCAAGCTCCACCCGCTGGTGATCCTCAACATCTCCGATCACTACACCCGCGTCAAGTCCCAGCTCCACCCGCCGCCCTCCGCCCACGGCGCCAGCAGCAACGGCGGCGCCGATCCGTCCACCCCCCCGCCGGCCGATCCCCCGAGGGTGTACGGGTGCGTGATCGGGGTCCAGAGGGGCCGCACCGTGGAGATATTCAACAGCTTCGAGCTCCTGTGCGACCCCGCCACCGACTCGCTCGACCGCGCCTTCCTCGACAAGAAGCAAGAGCTCTGTTCAGTCCCCCTTCTCTCTCTCTCTCCGTATCTATCTTTCGTTTTCCGCCTTTGTTTACGATTGTTAACGGATAATATTCGTGATTGTTTGCTTCCATTGTGCGGACGGAGTGGGTTAGGGTTTTGAGCTTAGCTTTTGTTTTCTGATTTTTTCTTTCTTTTTTTCATTTTAATCCGCGACAGATAAGAAGGTTTTTCCTAATTTCTATGTGCTCGGATGGTATTCGACCGGGAGCGATGCAGAAGAATCCGATATGCACATTCACAAAGCTGTAAGTAATGATTGTGTAATCCTCTAGTGGATAGCTGTATTGATCCTTGTCTTCACAGTTATTGTTCCATCCATTTGAGCCTTTGAGTTCGACATAGGGAGTGCCTTCCTCTGTGTTCGCTCGGGCGTTTTAAGGAATTAAGGTTGGAATGTCACTGTCGAAGCATATATCCGGTGACGGTTCGATTTTGAAGTTGTAGACTTCAAATTCTCCAGTCATAGTTGCATTTTGGTGTTGTCACGAATGGTGGATATTTCATGTGATACTTGTTGATCTTTTTTTTATTCATTTTTTGTGGTGGAACCCCTTTTCAAGTCAGTAGACAAAGCTCTTTCATGAGCTGCAACCCCTGTCCAAGCAAAATATCCTCTCCACAGACAAATTCTAATTTCTATGTTTACTGTGTGTTGGGTGTCTAGACTACAAGATGATGATGGCTGTATGCATTTACACTAGCTATTGACGAATAAAATATATTTGACAGTTGATGGATATCAATGAAAGCCCTGTCTACGTTCTTCTCAATCCTGCAATTAATCATGCCCAGAAGGATCTCCCTGTTACTATCTACGAAAGTGGTAAGTGACTTTAATGTCCTTTTCTGAAAGTTCGTTGATTATCTTGTTATCAGTATGGGAATTCTATTCTCGTTTCTCACTAAGTTAATGTTTGCCGTTCCTCGTTCTGACCATGCAAGTGTTCTAGTGCATTGGCTAGATAAAGTGTTTCCTCTTGGCCTTCTTGGTATTTAGTGTTTCAAGAGCATATCATACATGAAAGAGGCAGGTTGTTATCACAGTCAGGAGTCCAGGATGTTCTTAGAATTATTTTATTAGAAGGAAATATTTTTGCTCTGGGAAAGTTTTGATAGCGTGCCTTATGGACCATTTTTTGGGACATTTGCTTCTGCCTGTTTGCAGCAGACTATCGAAGACCATTTGTTGCTACTTCTAATGTTTACTGAAACATTTAGTTGATTTATTTTTCACAACTAACAACACTAGATTTTCCCTTATATTGGATGGTTATCCACACAACCATAGAGCTGCATGTCATAGATGGGATTCCACAGCTTATATTTGTCCGTGCTAGCTACACCATTGAGGTATGTTCGTCTATTTTGTTATGCATCCGATTTTTTTCTACTTATTCTGAACTAGGATAATTGAATTGTTTGTTTCTTGATTTAAAGACGGTAGAAGCAGAAAGGATATCAGTTGATCACGTTGCTCATCTAAAGCCATCTGATGGAGGTACAGCGGCAACTCAGTGTAAGGACTTGTCACCTTCCATACTCTCTAGGAAGTTCTGGTCCATTATCTAACATCATCTGCACAACAGACACGTTGACCCCCGTTCCTCCGAGAAACTAAAATCAAAAGTCATAAGGCGGAGGAGAAAGAGAAGGCCTCTCTATGGATTAGAGTACAAATAAGCGTAGATAGCAGTCGCATTCTCTTATTTCACCGAAGAATTAATCCCACATCTTTTTTGGCATGTGTTCTTGTGCAGTGGCTGCTCACCTCACGGGAATTCACAGTGCCATCAAGATGCTGAATAGTCGAGTTAGAGTGCTTCATCATTACCTTCTTGCGATGCAGAAAGGTATGTGGTTTCTCTGTCTCTTTTAAATCAATTGGGGGTGTTAAAGAAGTTTGAGGGGCCCCCCTCTGCAAAGTTGCAGCCCATCTAGTATAGAATGTGACTGAGTCAAGAGAATGAATGAATGTAATTTGAAAGAGATTTGAAAAAGATGATGAGTAACGACTTCCTCCTTAGCCATGTTTATACCCTCCAGAATATTTCTTGCACATGCGGGAAAACAAACGAACCAATCGTTGCCCTCTCCATATCCTATGTATCCTCTGAAATGTGACTTGTGTCGCTTCAATGTAAAGTGGATTGTTGTGTAGAAGATGTGTATCGATAGGTATGACTACTACAGCTTAGAGGATGTACTGATTGCACATGCAGGTGAGATTCCTTGTGAGAATTCTCTGCTGAGACAAGTATCGAGTCTCCTCAGAAGATTGCCAGCTATTGAATCAGGGAAATTTCAGGATGATTTTTTGATGGTAAGTAGTGTATTAGTTTAACATGCCCTGAAGTTGAGGTTTCCTTTTTTCCTTTTTAAATTTCGATTTATATGTTGGTTGCTGAATAATTTTGTTTTTTTTTTTGTAAAGTTTGCTGAATAATTTTGTTGTTCACTTTCTCGCCTAAATTCTTCTCCAATATGCTTTTCTTCCAGGAGTATAATGATACATTGCTGATTACTTACCTGGCCATGCTCACCAACTGCTCAAGGTATGAACAAACTTTTGAATTATTTACTTAGGACTTATTTTGAGTATGTTCGGGAGTCATATTCAGGAGGAAAATACTGCTGTAAACCATCTTCTGGGTGGTCTAAGGCTTTGTTCTTTTTTTTTGGGGGGGGTCGGATTCTAAGGCTTTGTTCAGACAGGAGGATTATGTATATACATCAAACCACACCTGTCATCTGCCTGAAAGCTTATCCAACCACTGCTGGTTATTAGCTGAATCTGTAAGAATATATACTATAAGTCATCAGGAACAATTTGTGACTCAGATGACATCTCCCTAGTATTTGACTTTTTGGGGAATCTACTTGCTAGGAATTGCTCCTTGCAGATATGGTGTTGGAAAACCTTCTCCAATATCTAGCCTTTGAGCAACACAGTGCATTTGTTCCTTCACAAGGTTTCAATTTAGTCTGTCCGTCGGAAGCCTAGGAACATGATAAACCTCGGGCACCGATCAGCTAAGCTTTTGGAGAAGTAGGAAAGTCGATTGCTTTCTTTTGTGAAATTTGCTTAATTTTGGTTGGTGTGCTTTAGAACTTAGAAGGTTTTAAGGTGCACAGACAAATTGATAATGATTGGATTGACATTAACTTGTCAATGCATGTGTTGGCTCTCAACGTTGTGAGGCTTCATTTCAGAAACTCAGATAATTCTTCTCCTCTTTGCAGCACAATGAACGAGCTAATTGACAAATTCAACACCGCTTATGACAGACACAGTAGGAGGGGAGGAAGGACCCCCTTTGTTTGAATATTCCTTGTTTCTATTGGACCACCTTCAATCGATTATGGATCTCCATCCCTCCTGGCATTGCGCTTGATTTGTGGCGTACTGTCAAAGTTCAGCCTTGTGCATGACGCAAGCAATCATGGCCAACACATATTGAGCAAGCCTCGACCGAGGCCCATACCGCATAGAAGATGGGATGAGGGAGATGAAAATCAAAATCTAATAGAAATCTTTATACATTCGCATTTTACTAAGGTTCTCTCACTATTCGGTTGGGATGTTCCACCCTCCTGGGCATTTGGTAGTTCCTGGGGCTGACAATAGTGAACTAGGGAACCTTGCTGCAAGATTTTCATGTTTTACAGGCATGTTTTGACCTTCGTTGTTGCCTTGAGATGATGGTCCTGGTATAGCTTTTAGCATCGTGTAGTGATTCTATATATTAACTTCATGGATTTTGAGACTCTGTTGCCGAACTTGTATACGTGGATCCTGTAAAAGGCTCTTGCGTTCGCTTCTAGCTTCCATCGCTTTCATCCAATAACATTGGTAACTGGCTAGGATAATGGGTCAAATTCTTGTAGGCCTTCGAGGATGTCAAGTGGTTGTTTGTATATAAAACATAAACAGTGATTCATACAAATGAAAAAATGTGGCGAAACTTCATTTTCGTTTTATTCCAGCTCTCGTTGAGAGTGCCTTATAACATTCAGCATGTAACAACAAACTTGAAAGTTCTTGTCCACTGGCTTTGACCACCCCCAAATGTGGAATCCATGAGAGAAGAAATCAAATTGGTAAAGTTGAATTTCTTGCCGACTCATGCTTCCTAGAAAAGGTTCTCTTTAAGCGTCAAACCGATAGTTCGGTTTTGGAGATGAGAATCCCATCACTATCTGCATACAGCCATTCGCCGTCACGGATTAGTGCGCCGGCAATGTAGATAGGGACATGCTTTTCCCCAACCCCTTTCTTGCTCGATTTCAGGGGATTCGAAGCCAAGGCCCTAATGCCGATTGCGCACTCATTGATCTCGTCCACATCTCTAATGCAGCCATTCACAACAATCCCAGCCCATCCCGTGTTCTGAGCCAATTGTCCGATGTTCCCACCCACCAGTGCACATCTCAAGCTTCCTCCGCCATCAATGACCAACACTCTCCCTTCGCCTCTGGTTTCGAGCACCTCACGAACCAGGACATTATCCTCGAATACCTTGACAGTGACAATGGGACCGGAGAACGTTCTGTTCTGGCCGTATATCTGGAATACTGGATGCAGCACACGCAGGTCGCCACTTGCTACGACGGACGCGTTTGAGTCGCAGACTTCGGCTGTTGCCAGAGAAGCCATTGCGTTATCCTGCAATATCGGTGAGTCAGTTCTTGGCAATTGAGTAAAACATCGACCATCCAGATAGTTTTCACTTAATCCCTCAGCAGAAAGCCAACAAGATATGGACCTATGGTGGAACAGTCCTGCATCACTCTTTATTGCGCCAGTAAACTATTCATTACCAGTCTCCTTAGATCATGCATAAATCTAAAGGAGTACCTAGATGACGTGTTATAACCTCAAACAAAGCAACTTGTGTACATTTGCACATTTTGCAGACTGATGCACTGGAGGTTCTGTTTCCTGTAAGGAGCTGAAGAAAATAGCTTGTGCACACCTGAGCTGACGCCATAAGATCTACATAAAAGTTGCAGCAGCAACAAATGCTGCAATAAGCATCATCTGCAAAAGATACGCAAAAGCGTAGCTGTACTAGTGACGTTGTTTCTGATTAATATATATATGTTGGACCACACATGTCAGGAAATTTCAGGGCTGCAGAATTGCTCCTTACATTTTGCTAGCAACAAGCTTCACCAGACACCATTTAGACCGTTCTGAAATATTTAGAGATCATTTTTAACATTGTCAAGGGATTATTCGCTCGACTTAAGCTGTCAGAGGATGATTGCACTACAAAAGCCATTGAACTAGTTCAGTACCACCATCAAACCTATCTCATCGATCATTGCATTTTTTTCTGTACATCTCACGTCATTTGCCAGATGGCAGGTTAGGTTGAACACTCAAGAATGTGACAGCTAATTCCCATACGATCTCTGAAGCATTTGTTAGAATTTTCAAGAATCACCATTTCAGTAACACAAGTTTGTGCACAGCCACAACTCGCAATAGCAAACTGGTGTTAGCTAACATCAATAGAACAGAACGAATGAACTACAAAGTCGTCGATGTTCACACTGTAATCCCTTGCCATATGTGATGAGCTTTATCTGATGCTGCTGCAAACTCATCACCACCATGAGTATCCTAAGGCATCTATCCACGGATGCCACCGTCACTCAGCCTCTCATTAGCATGGTCAACGGCAAATTCCTCCTAATTTTGTTAAGGGCAAGTGGCTCGAGCTAACCGAAACCAGATAACAAGCAACAGCATCTTTTCTTTTTTTAAATCCAGAGTCAATGTCGCACGTAAGCAGGGAAATGAGTAGTAAGCCAAGGTAGACTCGAATCACATCATTAAGCAACAGAAAACTTCCGAAAAAATACTCTTTTAAGAAATCAAGAAACCGCCCGTGAACCCAACTAGAAAACACAGGAATGAAACAAACAAAGCACAAACGCTTCTTAATTAGAGGCATAACGACCCATCGCGATAAACTAATCAAAGGTCATTGAGAATGACTAGATTCATGCATTTGCTATCTGGAACTCTCCATCGCACTATAAATCTGATAAAAAGATCACATTTTTTTTTCTCTAGAATATATAAACAGAGAGGCCAACTAACGCTTCTAACCCATCACCCAGTTCGATTAAACAAAACCATCAAGATTTGACTCTGTCCTAAACTCCACCGAACAGAACTCCAAGACACGCAATTCTAAAGAAATTCTTCGCTTCCAACAAAGAATCCGATGCTACTAACAAAGTGAAAACCAACGACGACCCACGAAAGAGCACAGGAAATATTAACGAATTCGAATGCTGGGAGAAGCTAAAGAGACAAGAAAACAAGAAAAGACCAAAAAGAAAAGAAGAATAAAAGAATGAACAGGGTGGGCTTACAGTTACACGCTGAGCTGAGGGAATCGAACAGAGTGACCAGCGAAGCGACACCCAGAAGCGAGTTGGCGAAGCCCGTTCGTATTGCGATGGCGCTGTTTGAATCCGCAGGCTTTGTATGAAATGCGGATAAGCCTTCGGATTCACCATATTTAAAGGGCGCAAAAAGCGACTGCATAGGCGAGGATGATGCGAGGAAAGTGCAGATATTTATCAAACTTGACGGCGAGAAGAAGGAGACGACGACGGGTGTCCGTGCCGCCGCTGACATGTTCTGCAACGTAATCCGTGCCGAAGCGGGGAAGTTGCTGTAAGGACAGAGTGGCCTTTACGGGTCCTTTCTTGGAAGCAACATCTTCAAACGTGTGCCTTGTGCACTTGCCAAGATTCATTAATCACTTACTAAAAATATAAAGTATATTTATTCGAAGCATTCCCCTTCTCCAAAACACGTTATTTTTTCAAAATATGACGAGGTAAGTTATTAATGACTTTAGTAATTTTAACTTTTTTCAAAATATGATGGACCATTTTCTAAATATGAATTCATATCGAGGTGTGCTTGTTTCAGTGATTTTTGCGCGAATTAATTTTCTGAACTTTCATGCGTTTGATTTGATGAAAATGATCAGTCAATAGAAAAATATCTCCGGTAAAAGTAACATGCATGCTTAAAGTTACGAAAATGAATTCACTAACATAAAGAGGAAAAAAAATTTCCTAAAAAATGATTTATTGAAAATCAATTTTTATTATCATGAAGTTTTCTTTGAAACAGGGTGTAATTTGTTTTAATGAAAAAAATTTCTGCGAATTAGTTTTCTAAATTTTCAATTGTTTGGTTTACTGAAAATAACCGGTAAGTGGAAAACCATTTAGGATCATTTGTGATTTTACAACAAGCACACCCTAAATTCATGTAAATTTTCTTAATTAGTTTTCGAGCACCGTGCGTGCTTGACTGCATTTATGTGATTTTAGAAGAGTATGATCTTAAGATATGCATAATGACAACATCTAAGAATAATTTTACGAGGCAAAACTTCTTTAAAACCATGCATAGAGGAGATGCATGCAACTATGGAATGTGGAAGTAGAGGAGGAGAGCAATTGTTGTCGCATCGGCACGTTAAAGGAGGAACGAAATACAAGTTTGGAATGTGAAAGTAGTGAAAAAGTATTGATGGTAGGTGTCCCTTCGCTAGAAAATCTGCGATAATACGTAATATGTTTGATTTATTGAAGGGTTACAATAATCATTTCAAAGCATGACACCGGCAATGAACGTTGGTTTTATAAAGCATTATAGATTTTAAGTGCCTCGAAACTCTAGTTCATGAAAACTTCTTTTATTAGATAATCAATTTAAAAAAGTATTTCATCCATTGCGATCAGAGTTATGTAATTGTCCTACAATACAAGTAACATGAAAATTATGTCTCGTTTGAATTTGAGATTTTTCTTAAATTAATAGTATTACGTACGTGTCGTCGCCACGCGATATATTTGCAACATAAAATAATCTTTCAATGATTCGAGGGCCGAAGACAAGAGCAATTCATATTTAGACTTGGATCCGTGAACCGAGTGTAACCAAATCCATTAAATGATACGAGATTATAGGGGGCTTGTCTGATTAATGACCATGATTGATTCAGGTTCGTGCAAGATTTTTCCAAAGACAAGAAAGGGTTGTGGAGACCAGTTAGGTCCGGACCTAACTTTTATCGGCCTCCTAATCAAATTTCAAACTCTAACCTACGACTAAAGAATAACTAACATAAAAAAACTGAAAAAGTTTGTAAGTTTCGTCAAAATAAATAAAAGTTGCACTCCTCGCCATTAAAATAACATAATATACGTGGCTCATTCGAAGTCGGATACATAATTTATTATTTTTAAATCTTTTATTAAGTTGTGTAAATGATAAATGACGAACCTTCAAATTTTTACAATTTTAGATATATTTTTATTTATTAAAAAAATTAGGGCGGGCCAATTCGGACCCGAGCATCTCATGCCCGAAATCCGGATTGGCCTGAACGAGAATTATAAGACCCGCTAGAATACTATCTCAGTCTTACTCGAGAACCGAAAATTCAAGTTGGTTTCGGTGCGATCCAAAATCGGGTTTTTGAGTTTCTGGACTTTTTTGCCCTCCTGGTTCGGTTTGGCAATAAGGAATTGCGCACATGATCCAAGGGGGCCTGTGGTTAATTTATGGACGAGACTCCAAGCACAGTACCATAGACTTAGGATCCGTTTAGCAAGTTGCCAAATAATGAAAATTTATGTTCTTTTGTTCCCAAAATTAGTTTAGGAACAGAAATTCGTTTGTTAAATTTTTTGTGCTTGGACACAAATTTGCAAAAAATTATTCCTAGAATCAGTTTTGGAACGGATTCAAAAAGTAAAAAAAAAGTAGCTTCTTAATTCTAAAACAATTTTTTCATTTCTGATTCTTCTTAATTTTCTTCTTTTTTCTTGGTTTGTTGTTCTTCTTCCTCTCGGCCTACCGCCAGCCATAGACCAGGATCGGTGAGGGCATCGTAGCCCTTGCCGGACATGGCCAAGGAAGGAAAGGAAAAAAAAAAAAAGAAATATTAAAAAATTTAAAAATTATTAAAATATTATTAATAAAAAGAAAATTTGTGTAGTTACCAAACGCATTTCTATTCTTTTTCTATTACAAGAATAGAAATTTTTGGCAGTTACCAAATGCCTTCAAATACTTATAAATTGTTTCCGAGCACGAAATAAAAAATAATCATTTCTGTGTAGAATCAGTTTTTAGGCACAAAATTATTACAATGCGCACCCTTAGAGCCCAAGGGAGAGATATGGAACTTTTATGTCAACGAGACTTTTGATTTTTCGTAAATATTGGAAAATAAGGATTATCCTTACAGATAAATTATATTTTCACGGAATAAGCGAGGCTTAATCTGCACACCCGACAAAGGTAATCATTCTCTAAATTCAAAAGTGGTCGACTCTGAATTGAGCACCATTTCTTATGTGCAGTGCTGGATGATACCATGTAAACAATCTTGTAAAAGCACATTAAGTTAAGTGTATTTTTATAACACAGTCTGCATTTCGTCAGTTCAATCGTTTCTCTTGGTCAAGGAAAAGCATTATGTATGTCTTAGAAATATCAATAATTAGGGTCACTTATGCTTTGCCCCCATAATGTTGGAATTAGTCTCGTCCATTCCCAAATCCTTCTACAATAAAAGAAAATGACATCATTTTGTCCCAATTTCTCCACCATTGATAGCAAATCGCCACGTCAAAATCATATCTATCTACTTATTCCTGGGGAGAGTCTTGATGAATCTATTCGTGTTGCTGTGTCGACATATGGCATCATCATCACTTGTACTTTGCCTTCTTTACATGAACCGGTTACGATTTCGGTAGAAAACCTATTCATGAACAAGCAACAAACAATATAAAACGCTGTTTACTCTATTTTACATGAAGCAAAATGTAATAGCATCTTTTTGATTTAATACTTTATTTCACAAAAAATGAAAGATTTATAAAATATTTATTTAAAAATAATCATTTGTATCACTTATAAAAATGAATTGACAAAAAAATATTTTCATCAAAATATTTAGATATAAGTTATTATCGGTAATGAAAACATTTTTTGCCGACTAATTATTATCATGAAAACGGAACCTTGGCATCGTTTGTTTTCCAAGAAAGAACTTTGTTGAAATATATTTTAAAGGAACTTGCTTTAAAGAAAAATGATTCATAGGTTTGGCATAATTTTGAAAATAACATGAAAATCGTTCGTTTATGTTAATTAATAAAAATTATAAAATACGCGAGAAGTTTTGAGTACAACCCCAGGTCTTGGATTCAGGCACCAAGGATCGACACTTGGGTTCCGAGTCCCAGCCCTGACCTCATGGAACCTAGGCCCAAATGACCTAGGACTCGGGCACTAACACTGAGATCCAGGTCCAAGCATTGGAATCTAGTTGTATTCTAGAAAGCGAAAATGACGCAAATAGTCCATGAACTTTGGTCCAATATGCAATTTGGTCTCTGAACTTTTAATCTGTTAAATATAGTCTTTAAACTTTAACCTAATGTTCAATGTGATGAATTTAACATTTTTATATAGTTCAGGAATTGAATTGAACATACACCAAAAGTTTAAGGATGACATTGAACAAATTAAAAGTTTACGAGTCACGTTAAACATTGGGTTAAAGTTCATGGATTACATTTAACAAATTAAAAGTTCATGGATCAAATTGCATATTGGGCCAAAGTTCAGGGACTATTTGTATTATTATCCCTCCTAGAAAATCATATATGATTCTTAAAAGAGATTGTCATTATCCGGAATTTTGTTAATTATGAAAAGATTTTTCGTAAAATTATTTTCCTAAATAATTCAAATGCTGCAAAATGAGGATCATACTTTGGGATAATAATTTTTTTTGCGAAACAAAAGGATCATTATAGTCAAATGATTTTACCAAAAAAATTATAGTCAAATGATTAATGATAGCTGGTGCACGCTATAATTAAGATGGGTCATAGTCACGTATCATCACACAATGGACCACAGGATGGCAATTCGTAATAGTCGAGATCATCACCTAGTAATTTCATAAACCGTCGTTTCACCTTCTGAATATATTTCCAAATCGCCCTTAGCTTGTCCTATAACCATTTAATCAATTCTGAACTTATTTTACTTTTCTCGTCTTTCCCCACATATAAAAAACCTGTTCTTCTAACTCTTTTCACTCATAATGCAAATTAGCGAAATATTTCTCCACGAAATAAATCCATGTCCTTTGCCAAGGTTATAACATGTTGTTTTATTAAAAAGACACCTCCGAGATCTAAAGTTATTAAATAGAGAAAAGTGGCACAACCCCAATTTTAACGAAATCAACATATAGAAAGCAAACTTAAATACTTTAATGCGATAGATTAAATACTTTAATGTGATATATTATTTAGTATTTAGTAATGGCGAGTAATGATTTCTCAATCCAAAATAGCGAACCACACCGATGATGGTTAGGCTAATCATCGCTTGGATTTGCTCCATTATCAGTCGGGTCATGGTCACGATCCCCACTATTTTTTTATTTTTCTAAGAGACAATATTTCACCCGAGATGTAATTACCATCTCCCACCTACCAAAGGATGTAGTTGCAAATACGATAAGTTTCCAGACGCAGGGAGCAAACTCAGAGAAATGAGGAGGGCAGAAGGATAAAATATCGAGACTCGAACGGTAAATAACTAGATTTTTTTTCTTGGTATGTTTTGTTTGCTAACTTGCTATGCTATCCAACTGGATATATATAAAGTATAAACTGTTCTTATCTATTGCTTTCAATCACAAACCGGACGGCCCGGAATGTCAATGGCAAACAAGGAAATGAAACCCTAAAGTCAAAATTTATATAGGCTTTGGCACAAAAGAAGGGTCATGAAATAGGGTGGTAGGTATTGAGCAAAGAAAAATGATACGAGTCAAGCTCAGGGACCCCAATTTGAAAACAAAAGGAGATTTCCCATGATTTAAGGATGGTTAAAGATAATATTACTTTTTGGTGCTATTATTGCAGGGCAAGTTAAATAATGGGGGAAACCAAATGCTGCCAGCTTGGGGGCAAAGCCCCTTTCAAACTGAAAGTTTGTATATTTGAATGAGAGACCGGAACTGTTTGATTTTTTTTTTAGGTGGGTCAAGAAAATGATCATCTCAATGTGTCATCTGTTGCTCCATACTCCCTTTCCATTGATTTTTTTTTTAAATTCATCCTAATTTTAAGGAATGAGAATTGAATACCATGTTGGGATAAGAGTTTACATTGACTTGACGTCAAAGGCATTAATTGAGTCTCCAGTTGCAATCGTGTAATGTGGCTGCTGATACCGCGGAGATCGCATTGCATGTTCGAATTTTTTGTTTCAGCAAAATACTTTGCTTCTCTATCCAAATTGATAATATTCATGTGTTTTGAAGAGGCGGGGCGTTTTATATTGAAAAAAAGCGAAATTTATTAAAAGAGAAAAGGAGAGCAAGTTAAAAGAGCCATTTAATTCAATGAAGAGATTTCTGTCCAAAAAGAAAAGACAGCAAAGAAATATTGCTGGTCTTTCACCTACCCAAGGAATAAAGCATTGGAATTTCTTTCCTCGACCCACAAAAAAGTTCATTCGTCGCCCTCGAAATTCCCCGAAAAAGACCGGCTAAAAATAGCATGCGAACAGCCAATAAAGCAAAAGCAGCACCACACGTGCGGCTTGCCAGAAGAGCAGCGCGCCAAATCTTCAGTACCAGGACGACCGACAGTCGCTAGTTCGCAAAAAAAAAAAGCAAAAACAAATCCACATCAAAATTCATAAAGTGATTTCTCAAAACCCTGTTAATTCCATTCCTTACATAATCTATAAAAGTACGCCTCACGCGTCAATATGATTTGACCAATAACTTGATTTTACTACGATTCATTTGTAAGTCATACGGCGAGGCCCTTTGAAACGTCAATTCAGCTTACTTGCTTAGATATTTAATCCATGGAGTAATCGCATTAATTAGGGAACCAATTCAATGCATCGGTCTCGATGCATCTAACATTTTTTGCCCTTGCTTTTCCATGATCTGTCAAGAAAAGAAGGGTGGGGGGATTTGAAGAGGAAAGTGCGGGCAATCACTCAGGCTTCACCAAACCACCTAAAAAATCCTTAATTGGAAAAAAAGAAGGAGACCCGAACCCGAGAAACGCCACCAAAGTCAAAACGCTGGGCGGCGGCGATGGGTCCATTCGCCAGCTGCCCCGCCCTTATATTTTTGCTTCTTTTGCCTTTGCTTCCATCTTCCTCCATCGTTTTCATCCGTCCAAAGTTCTTGGTCGAATCAACCCCCCTTCTGTTTTTTTATCGGTCAATTTAGTTCGAGCAATGAAAGATCATCGCATCAAGAAGATTTCAATATACATACATACATACACACACATACATGTATATATGATTCGTTAAGCCCTTATCATCCACGGTCAGATATTATTTTGGTTTATCGTATATGGCCCAAAAAAGGATCGCTATTGCTATGCCTTTCTTGAGTTTATAGATATATGAATTGGGTTCGTGCGATTGTATATGTTTTCTCCCGAAACTGATCGTTTTCCAAATTTCCAGCACCCCCCACGACAAATTGTTTTTCGAAACGCCCCCATCGACCGGGCACGAATCACGAATTGGCCAGTGGAAAAGGCATTTCGGGGGGCGAACTTCACACGAGAAATACCGTAAAATTCTGCCCCGGGAGGTGGGGGGGGGGACCATCTCCTCGGTAAACCTAAAGCCACTCCTCCCCCTTTCCCCAATCGAAAAGGAAAATAAAGCAAAAAAAAAAGGAAATACAATATACTCGACGAAAATAGAAAGAAAAAGAAAAGGAAAGAATTAAAAATCCGCTTTTTTTAAAATTATTTTCCGGGGCGAGTCACGAGCTTCGCTGTGTGCAGTGAAAACGAAGAAACGATTTCTATCCATTTTTAAAAAAAAAAAGGAAAGCAAAAAAAAAATCGGAAAAAAAAGAGCGAAGGAAAAAGGACCCGTGACGACGACGCACTGTTTAAGACGCTCGTGCGCCCAAAAGGAGCGGGGCCCCACTCGGCAATTTTTAAATCTTCATCTTTTTTTCCTTTCTTTTCTTATTTTAGGTCAGAGATTTTCAAACGTTTCAATCTTTTACGTGGCGGGGGTTGCTGTTTTCATTTTTTTTTTGTTTTGTTCATTCATGAACTTTTCGACAACTTTTCCAAATCGCCCCCCCCCCCCAAAAAAAAAACAAACAAAAACAAACACAAGACGAGCAACATACGCATGGTGCCAAAAGACTTCGAGCTTATCTTATGTTTTCCCCGAAGAATGGACGGACGGTCGGTCGGTCGGTCCTGCAAATCGGGCCGCTTTCCTTCCGAGGATTCCGGCCGTGTCCCCCCTCCTCCCCTGCGGATACCTCCCTCTCTTCCCTTACTATATAGATCCCCATCCCCCCACGTATTTTCGAGGAACGAGACAAAAACGTAAATCGAATGAAACATTTATAGATTTAACGGACGAAAGTGGCTCGAATCTAGTGAAAGCTTAGGCCGAATTGCTCCCCCACATCTACTTCATTTGCACCTATACGTACTGTTACGAGTGATCAGTTCCTAGGCGGTTCAACTAGAATGACTAATGCCCCCCCTGGAACTTAACTAGACCGAGCCGACCGGTCTGGTCCGTTTATATTCATTTATTTTACATTTATCGTTAATGTTCAGGACGAAATTGAATATGTTTTTATTATAATTAAGGTGTTTCTATAATCAGTGAGTTACACGAATATTTGTCTAATTCGTGGCAAAATTTGATTGGTTGTTGTAGCCTTGAAGGACCTTGGAAATAGATTAGGATTTTTTTAAACATATTTTTAAGAAATAAGAAATTCACTGGTTCCAATTTTATGGAACCGGGGAGCCAGATTGGTGACCTCGGGACCTTCTCACCCCTACTTACAAGAAGGATAACTCGAGCGATCGAAGAGCTTGGCACAAACCCCCATGGATTACCCCGGGCCCACTTGACGAGAGCGGAATTGTGCAGTAACCGTGCCGTGTCGAAGCGGGTGCTTCGGAGCCGCCCCTCTTTGGGAAGTTCAGCACCGTGGCTGCAAATTATTTATGTACTTGGTAAAGACCGCTTCGAGATTATCGTACGCGTGTATCGTAACGACGAAAAAGAAACACACGACACCACCATCGCAGAATCGTCACGGAGGTTGTTTTGCGAAAGCTTTCGAAGTTGTAGCGCCTGGAAAAGCTGTCGTGAAAAATATTTTAGCTGCCAAGAAAAATAAAACGCACGGCCTAACTTTTTTTTTTTTTTGGGTCGGAATACACAGCCTTACTTGAAAGCCGGACCGAAGACGTTCGGAAGACCCTCCATTTGTCGCAATTTTATTTTTTTTTATATTTCATGTATTGCGGGCCACTTCTTCTTTCTCTTTTAAAAAAAAATTTAAAAAAATTTCCGGCAAATTTATTTTTTTTTTTTGGGGGTGGAGTTTGTGCGGATAGAGGGAGGAGGCAAAGGTGCGAATCTAACGGAGGGGACTAGGGTGCGCTCGTGCGGTGTGCATCCTGACAAATGTTGCCCCCCCGCACCGACAAAAACAATATAAATTATCTTACTTTATTATATTATAATTTTCGAAATTATTTTCAATTCCCCCCCCCCTCCCATAATAAAATAAGAAGACTTGACCACAATCTTACACCATCTCCAAAGGAGGGGAAAAATAAAGCGTAAGTTCCGTAAAATCAATCGTACGTATGTAGGCGGAATTTATGTTCTCGGAAAGGGACGATCTTTTTTGATCTGGACCCCGGATCATATTGCGCTTTGAACTTAGGCCGTCGGGCGACAATTGCCTCGGGAGCTGGTAGTCGGTCGCTGAATTTCGAACGGATGGGCGAAAATCGGCACTTGCAACATTCAAAGACGAAAAACGTAGTAGGTAAAGATGCAAAAACTATTAGGTGATGAGCGGTCCAAATCAGCTCGTCAAACATCGGCAACTATGTAGAACGTGAGGATGTTGATGGGTATACGCATCATAAGATAAGGCCGACTTTGTAAAACAAAAGGGAGGTCGATGGGTCATATGCCAAGGGGGGTCGTGACAAATCTTTTTTTTGGCTCTATTTCTGTTATTCTTTCGCTATCGCGTGATGTGAGATTCAAACGCACGCTTGCATTTGTTGTCTCCCCAAACTCGCAATTGTGCTCCTTTCTCAAACGACATAGAAAAATGGACTAATCACAACTGGCCTTTCAACAAAACTAGTCGATGTTGTCGTGGCATTTTGGGATTCTTCCTCTGTTTTGGGGGGGGGGGGGTCGGCGGGAAGGATCAAGAATCGGTCATCTGTAATTTCACCAACCCCTCTCAGTGTGGCAGAAAGTCCTCCTCCATCACTCAATTTTGCTAAGAAAGTGGTGCGCATCGAGTTGATTTTTGCACTATATTTGACCGAGCAGTTTTGTGAATGAAAAACGATCAATTAGAGGGCCTTAATTAGGGCACATGTCGCGGCGAATTAATTATATTCTAGAGCTGTTTTGTTTTGTCCCCTTAAATAGGTAAGCTGTATTCTTATTGTATAGCATGCGGTGAAGAGAATGGAATTTCGATAACCACTGTACATTTCGTGCGTTGAACAATTTTTCGGATACATGTGCTTGTTGATTTCATATGATTCCATAACTATCTCACGATCGATGCATTTGGCTTTGTGGAATTTACGTACATCCGTTTCACGGAAAATTCAAGATTTAGAAAACATTTTCCGAAAAATAAATGGTTATATTGCTTTGGAAAAAAAAAGTCCACGGAAAATGTGTTCCTTATCGGCGATAATTTATGACTAACTATTTTCGTGGGTGATTAATTTTTTTTTTCATTTATTCATTTTTGTAAGGAAAACAAGTGATCATTTTTCGATAGAATATTTTTCAGATCTCGAGTTTTCGGCGAAAACCATTTGTTTCGTGGAAAATATTACATTTCTGAAAAAAGGTATTTTTCAAGAAGTCATTTTTCAGGAAAACGACGGTATTTAGTTTAGTGTCTGCTTTCTTAGTTTAATCCCTTGAGCACTTAAAAGCAATTAACAGAGTAAACGGGGACGAATTCATCTCGGATGCTCGAACACAGCCCGATGCATGCATACGTAGGCATCCACTTTCATTTGTCGCGTAGGTTATTTTTCGCATCGTGATTCGTAAATGTCTTTTCTCCTTTTTGCATGCACTCTTTCTCTTTTCTCTTTTTTTTTTTCCTTTCTTTCTTTTGGGGGTTCCCGAAAGATGGAAGCGGATTGGGCTGTCCGAGAAGCACGAAGAAATTAATGAACCTAGAAAGGGACAAACTTCGAGAAAAATAACTAAATGAAATAAAAATAAAATAAATGAAGAATGGAATGCGAGGACGAAGTTAGTCTCGAGACATCTGCCTCTCGGATGGATGGATGGAGGCGGCCCCCGAAAAAATCTGAAATCCTTTTCATGCAAAATGTTGCGAAAAGCGCGAAATGTCGTCGCACGTTTTGATGGCAACTTTACCCCCCCCCCTTCCCGCACGCACGCACGCACGCTTGCACGAGCATGGAGGGTCTCGATCGGAGACGAACGTAGTTCCGTCAATCGAAGAAATTAATGCCCAGTTATGTCGGCACGTAAACAAAGCATTGGAATTATTAAATAATATATATATATATCAAGAAGACAAAGAGTGGGCAAACATTTGCTTCGTAATTATTTTTGTTTTTTGTCCCCGTGCGAGATCTTGTGTCGCGGCTTTTTCCGACTAAATTTTAGGTGGTACGTAATTCATTGTCCGCGAGATCGTCTTGATCTTGTGGACTATATAGATGATATTTTTGTTATTTAGGATGTGTTTGTTTTGAGGAAAATTTCATGATAAAGGAAAATATTTTCCGAGAAATCATATTGCTAGAATTTCCCTTCTCAAGTTATGGAATTCATTTTCCTAACTTTAATCATGCATATTTTTTTTTTATCGTAAATGATTTTCCGCCGACTGTTTATTTTCAGCAAATCAAAAGCGTGAAAATTTAGAAAACTAATTCGCACGGATTTTTTTCATTAATACATACATACCTTGCTTCAAAGAAAATTTCATGATGAAGGAAAACACTTTTCTACGAAGATGTTTTTCTCCTTTAGGTTAGGGAATTCATTTTCCTAACTTTAAGAATTATTTCGCCGAAATTCAAGTATGTGACACAATATCTTTCACCTAAAATTGTTTTCATTTTTTATTAGAGGATATAGGTTATGTGGGTATTTCAAATAGAAAATGTCACAGGTAAACGAGAGAATCAATAATCCAATTTAAACGGAATTGAACGTATACAAACTGTACTGGAATTTAATCGATGACAAAATTTGAGAACGTAAGATACAACATCAAAATTTCATCGATGACGGGGATTTGAAAACTACGGTTAACAAACACGGAGGAATTTAATTGACGCCGTGAGTTTGAAAACTATAACTACAGTGTAGGAATTGAAAGATAACCTGATTGTTTGTTTGCGCGCGATGGGCCTTCGAAGAGTACGATGTGGTTATGTGCAGCCTATAATAGATGGTTATCAACAGAGGTTACAAAAAGAAATTACAAATATTGATTACAAACGGTTATATTATCGATAATTATGTTCATAAATGGCCAAACTCTGCTCTTATCGATTACTTTCACCGTACGTCGAAACTAACCAAAAGTCTGTCATTTTTTTTTTCGTGCAAATGAGAACCTTCAAGACTCGTCAGATGAATCGCGGGATGTACCATCGCCGGTGATTCGCGCGTGCCCAAAGCGGCGTCGAATGATAAATAGTCGATGATTTTTCAAAAGATGAAAAAAGGAAGCGAAAGATAGGTCAAAGTCTTCTTATTAACGCTAAAACCAACGTAACTTTCTGTCTTTGTTCAATGCCCACGATGGTTGTTTTTTTTTTTGGTGGGGGGCGGTGACGTCGTTTCGTGGCGAGGGCAAGCGCCAAGCGGGAACTGATGAAAAGGAAGGGGAGGGAGACGTGGGAGCCGGGTCATTCGTTTTTCATCCGATTGCTCCCAAAAGGAAGCATCAAAACACCAAACCCCTCCTCCCACACCCAAAATAAAAACCAAAAAAAAAAAAATTAAAAAGTTTTGGAGGAAGTGAAACGAATCAAGTCCAAAGTTTGACTGGACCCCCCACCCCGCCCCCCTTAATTTGAGAAAGCTAAATTAATTTAAAGCAGGCCCCCCAAAAGAAAAAAATAAAAAAGAACCAAGGGGCAAAACAAAAGAGGCCGGGCCACAAGTCCCTCCATCTCTCCCTATCTCCGAAGGCACCAACTTCAACTTGTCCCTGTATTCTATTCTCTCTCTCTTTCTCTCTCCCTTGAAGCCTTTTTCACCAGCTCAAGGCACCTCCCCTTTCTTCTACTGCTCGTTCTACTTCTTCGTCCTCCCCCCCCCTCCCCTCCCCGGGTTGCCGTCCGATCGAGAGGAAAAGGAGGGGGCCGGTGCCCTTTGCTCGGCGCGGGCGTCGTGTTGGGGAGCTCTCCTTTTTGTGGTTTTTTTGGTTTTTGCTGCGATGATCTCCCTCCATCGCCCTGTCTCTCTGTCTGTCTCTGTCTGATCTGAGGTAAGAGCGCGGGGATTTAGCAGGGGGAGCTCGCGCGCAGGGGTCCGACATTTCTGAACATCGTATCAGCAGACCTGTCTTCTGTCCCTCTCTCTCCTCTTCGAGGTATCTCTTTCTTCCCATCGTCTTCCTCCGTGAGTCAGTTGGGCTGTCTCTCCCTGTTTCCTTCTTTTCTTGTACTTTTCTTAACTGCCCATTTCACATCTCCTCCACTCAATCACCACTCCCCACTCTCTCTCTCTCTCTCTCTCTCTCTCTCTCTCTTCACTTTATGCTTCCACTTTGAGTCTTTGACTCGATCGTTTCTCTCTCTAGATCTTTCGTTTTTTTTCTCTTCCTTTCTCCAGCAGTATTCTTTATTCTCTCGCCAATTATTGATTTTTCTTGTCTTATTTCCTCTTTGATAGAGCCAGCAATGCGGAGAAACCAGCCCCGGTCGAGCAGTTTCGGAAGAAATCCCAACACCAAGAAACGGAGGTAAAACTGTATAGAGGAAGGAAGAAAGATACTCGCTTTTGCTTTCTCTGGGCCTGAGCTTTAGCTGGCGCTTCTGTCATGAACATCTGAAGGAAGCGAACGAGGCCCAGGAAAAAAGAAAAAGAAAAATGAACAGAGAATGGAGGAGAATCGTCAGTGGCTCTTTGCGCTTCATTTTCTTTCTTCTGCTTCACCTCCTCATCGCAGTTGCTGAAGCTAGAAGGCAACTAGCCACCAGCGACGACGTATCCGGCTTGCTCTCTTTCAAGAAATCCTCTGTCCGGTCCGACCCGAACGGGTTCTTGTCCAGCTGGGTGGCCACATCATCCCTTCCCTGCTCGTGGAAGGGCATCTCCTGCTCCTCCGACGGCCGGGTCTCCGCCGTCGACCTCGGCGGCGCCGGCCTCGCCGGCCCCCTCCACCTCCCCGATCTGGCGGCGCTGCAGGGCCTTCGGTCCATCAACCTGCGCTTCAACTCCTTCTCCGCCGGCGATCTCTCCGTCTCCGGCACCGGCGGTGGCAGCAGTTCTTGCCTCCTCGAGAGCGTTGACTTGTCCTTCAACAACTTGACCAACCCTTGGCCGGCTAATTCGTTCTTGGCTTCTTGCGCCAGGCTTGCTTACGTCAACCTCTCGCACAATTCGATTCCTGGGGGATATCTCCAATTTGGGCCTTCTCTGGTTCAGCTTGATCTCTCTTCCAATCAAATCTCTGATCTTGGCCTCTTGAATTACACCCTCACCAACTGCCAGAACTTGAATCTGCTGGATTTGTCCGACAACAAGCTCCTTGGGAAGTTCGATGCCACTCCTTCCTCTTGCAAGAACTTGTCATTTCTCGATCTGTCGAGGAATAATTTGACTGGGGATCTGCCTCCCAAGTTTGTGGCCAATTCCCCAGCATCACTCAAGTTCCTGGATCTTTCTCAGAACAATTTCTCGGGAAAATTTTCCGATCTCGACTTCGGCAGCTGCGGAAACCTCACCATGTTCAGTCTCTCACACAATTGTCTCTCCGGCACCAACTTCCCAGCGAGCCTCAAGAACTGCCAGCTCTTGCAGACAATTGACTTGTCTCACAATGAGCTGCAGGACATGGTTCCTGGTGCGCTGCTGGGAGGTTTTAAGAATTTGGAACGACTGAATCTGTCACACAACCATTTTGTGGGGCAAATCCCACCTGAGTTGGCGCAGGCTTGTGGGACATTGCAAGAGCTTGATCTTTCTTGGAACAATCTCTCTGGCGGGATGCCGCCTGCGTTCACTTCGTGCTCTTCTCTCGTGAGTCTCAACCTCGGGAACAATCAGCTGTTTGGAGATTTTCTCAGCACGGTGATTGGAAACATCACGAGCCTCAAGTTTCTCTACTTGCCGTTCAACAATATAACCGGTCCCGTGCCGGTGTCCCTATATCAGTGCACTCAGCTCCAGGTGCTCGACCTCAGCTCAAACGAACTTACAGGAAATGTTCCTTCTGGTTTTTGCTCAAACAATTTGTCCTCGTCCCTGGAGAAGTTACTGCTTCCGAATAACTACCTTTCAGGGACCGTTCCTCGCCAGCTCGGATACTGCAAGAACCTGAAATCAATTGATCTCAGCTTCAACTACCTGGATGGTGATATCCCGAAAGAAATTTGGGATTTGCCGAATCTCTTGGACTTGGTTATGTGGGCAAACAACCTAACCGGCGAAATTCCTGAAGACATTTGCGTAAATGGAGGAAACTTGGAGACTTTGATCCTGAACAACAATTTTATCTCTGGAAGCATTCCGAAATCCATCGCCAGTTGCACGAACATGAGCTGGGTATCACTTTCTAGCAACCTTCTCACAGGAGAAATACCTGCAGGGTTCGGGAATCTTGAGAGCCTCGCGATCCTCCAACTGGGCAGCAACTCACTCACAGGAAGGATTCCACCGGAGCTCAGGAACTGTGGGAGCCTAATTTGGCTCGACTTGAACAGCAATGACCTCACGGGTCCCGTCCCACCTGATCTCGCTGACCAGACTGGCCTGGTAATGCCGGGCAATGTCTCGGGCAAGCGATTTGTGTTCGTGAGGAACGAGGGAGGTACAGAGTGCAGAGGTGCTGGAGGATTAGTGGAGTTCGAGGGGATACGTGCGGCGAGATTGGAGAGTTTCCCAATGGTTCATTCTTGTCCATTGACTAGGATCTATTCAGGCAAGGCAGTTTACACCTTCACCAGCAATGGGAGCATGATCTACCTCGATCTGTCCTACAATTTCTTGTCGGGGACAATCCCGCAAAATTATGGCTCTATGAGCTACTTGCTAGTTCTAAACTTGGGACACAACAATCTTACAGGAACAATTCCCGACAGTTTCGGAGGTTTGAATCGTTTAGGAGTTCTCGATCTTTCTCACAATCATCTCACAGGACCTGTTCCTGGTTCATTGGGTTCTCTCAATTTCCTCAATGATCTTGATGTGTCAAACAATAACCTAAGTGGCCTTATCCCTTCCGGAGGTCAGCTCATGACATTCCCAGCATCCAGATATGCGAACAACAGTGGCCTTTGTGGGGTCCCTTTATCACCCTGTGAATCCGGGAGAGGGTCAAGTCACCCGTCGAAGAATTATAATGGCGATAAGAAGCAGTCTTTTGAGGCCGGGATGGTAATAGGCATCACATTCTTCCTCACATGCATCTTTGGCCTCACCATCGCGCTTTACCGTGTCAAGCGGAGTCAGAAGATCGAGGAACAGAGAGAGAAGTACATAGAGAGCCTCCCCACTTCGGGTAGCGGCAGCTGGAAGATCTCCAGTGTCCACGAGCCGTTGAGCATCAACGTGGCCACATTCGAGAAACCTCTGCGTAAGCTCACTTTCGCGCATTTATTTGAAGCTACGAATGGTTTCAGCGCCGAGAGCCTCATCGGTTCAGGAGGGTTTGGCGAGGTTTACAAGGCTAAACTGAGGGGCGGGAATGTCGTTGCCATAAAGAAGCTTATTCACGTGACAGGTCAGGGCGATAGAGAGTTCGTAGCAGAAATGGAAACCATAGGGAAAATCAAGCACCGCAATCTGGTTCCGTTAATGGGTTATTGCAAGGTCGGCGAGGAGAGACTCCTTGTGTATGAGTACATGAAATGGGGAAGCCTCGAGTCGGTTCTTCACGATCGGTCTAAGGGAGGAGGTGTCTCGAAACTTGATTGGCCTGCAAGAAAGAAGATTGCCATCGGGTCGGCGAGAGGCCTAGCCTTTCTTCACCACAGTTGCATTCCTCACATCATCCACCGGGACATGAAGTCGAGCAACGTCCTTCTGGACGAGAACTTCGAAGCTAGAGTTTCTGACTTCGGCATGGCTCGGTTGGTGAATGCTCTCGACACCCATCTCAGCGTGAGCACCCTCGCAGGAACTCCGGGATATGTTCCCCCAGAGTATTATCAGAGTTTTCGTTGCACAGCGAAAGGCGATGTGTACAGTTATGGCGTAATACTTCTGGAACTTCTTTCGGGCAAAAGGCCGATCGACTCTTCCGCGTTCGGTGATGATAATAACCTAGTCGGATGGGCTAAGCAGCTTCACAGAGAGAAGAGAAGTAACGAGATACTAGACCCGGAACTGATGGAGCGTAAATCGGGGGAGGTTGAGCTGTTCCATTATTTGAGAATTGCATTCGAGTGCCTTGATGACAGGCCTTACCGGAGACCGACCATGATTCAAGTGATGGCGATGTTTAAGGAGCTTCAGGTCGATTCAGAGAGCGATATCCTTGATGGCCTTTCGCTGAAAGACTCGGTAATCGACGAATCTCGGGAAAAAGAACCTTGGGTTCATGACCCCTGATTCGTGTTCAATTAGGACTAGTGAGCTTCAGTTCCAAAATTGGCAATGAGGTTATTATCGAGTTCGCGTTTCAAGCACTGTAAATAGAAGCAGCACATCGATGAGATGGAGAAGTTGGAAGGATATTGTGGGGAGAGAGAGCAAAGTAGAAGGGATTTTCGGTTGCTTGTAGTCTGTGAATGGCGAATTATTGGATCGGCGGGTCTTAATTCTTAGAGTCCTGAATACTTTGTTCTAGTGTGGCATTGACTCCTGTTCCCTGGGGAAGTTTTGCTAACTTACATGTTTTCATTTATAGTTTTTCCACACTGCGTCGATTGTTCTTGTCCATAAAAACGAAAGAACCTGGAGATGTGATGAGAGAAAAGGAGCAATTGTTGTAAAGTTGTAGCAATAGCAGCACTGTTGAATAGTGAGAAATTCTGGCTCTGCCTTTACTCCCTCTATCGAAATTTGCAACTTTTCCATTTTCATGTCATATGGATAGTTCACCAGTTCTTGCAGATTCGACATCATTAAAAACAACCGATGTTTGTCGACGAAACAACCTCGGCAATATTCAGGGGCCAATTATTAGCTGCCACCTTCATGTTGCTGCGGAAGGTTTCGGTTTTGCATCAATGAATCTGAATATTGCTCACTTTAATAGTTCTACCAGGCTCCACTGCAAGCTCCCTGATCTTTTTGCCGGTCTTCGTATAGGAAAGTGCAACTTGTCACTCCTTCACAGCATCAGCATTGGTTCAGGGATTCATATCCTTTTCTTCTTCGTCTCTGTCTTGATATAATTGCCTAGAAAAATAGTTGAGTCAGCTGTCATTCACAAGCAGGAGCTCTCTCATTTCTCTCTCTCTCCCTCTTTGCTTCATAGGTTTTCTTATGCTTTAGATACTCTGGCATCCAATAGGAAATGGCCCCTTTCACCATCTCTCTCTCTCTGACTGTGACCCCGGAGCTACTATCAGAAAAATGAGGATTTGGGAGGGGATTCGGATGAAATTGAAAGGTACAGCACAGGAATTTTGGGAGACTGCTTAGCAACAGTTTGAACAAGCCCGAGTTCCACGTGCACAGGGCCCATCTGCCTAATTCCTGGACTTTTAAGTCATCGCTATGATTTGCGAGCAATCAAAAAAGTCAACATTGTCGCATCACGCCAAAATCTACGTACCCTTTTTGAGATTCCCTGAGAAAACGGGACACCGAGGAAAATGAGACGAAGGTGCCTCGTACCAGGGGCGTCCATGCTCGTACACTACTTACATATCACGCAATATGTTCATTAGTACGGTTACCTTATTAAATATTATTTTATGGGATAAATGCACACGGCTCCCATATAATATTAAAAAGTTTAAAATGATAAGCGAAGGGAGATCAAGTGCATATAAAACGTATGTAAATCTGTAAACAAACAACGTGTGACATTTCAACATTTGATTTCGCTCTGTAATTTAAATCCTTGGAATCGGACAGATCTGTGGCTATCCCAAATTTTTACCTTCCGACTTCTTCGAACTGTTTAGATGGGCGATTCAGTATCATGTGGTCATTTCACGTGCGGGAAATTTCAACGGGGATCTATCTGTTTCTGCGAACAACCCGGCACTCGATAAGTCATGTTTTGTCTTTTTAATGCGACCGTCTGTCTATCTTCCTATTCATCGAGTACACACCAACATGGGTTTCCAGAAGGCGAGTTTGACGCATGTGTAGCAGAAGATGAGATAGCCTCGTGTACGGGGGAGGAGCGCCTTTGTGCTCGCACGTCCTACAGTAAAGCCCCTCTCCCCCTTGGATTGACTGCCATCACACGTTTGTTAACTTGTTAACCAGCTAGCAAAGATTCGTACTTAGTTTCGTACGTTGAGGAACCGTTACGTTTCAGTAATGCAATCAATCGGTGTCGGACAAGGATTTCTCGATTCCATTAAGTTTTTTTTTCTTTTAAGTTCGCCACTTTCCTAAGTTTCTAGGATGGAGAAATTTTGGGTAGCACGGAGCTCAAGATGTGAGATATCGTTATATGAAGGGAAAAGACCATCGAAAATCTCAAATTATGTCCATTATAATATATTTATCAAAAAAAAATTTTATGACACCAAAAACTCCAAACTATACACATTATGACATATTTACCTTCCGTTAAAGTTCTGTTAAAATTCTAACGTAACATTGACGTATCGTACGCGTGGTGCCACAGTAGAAAAAAATTTAATTTTTTTTAAAAAAATCACTGTTCAACGTGAGTTACTATTTATCGTCTTGAAAGTTATTGTTCATTATTTTCTTGCTCGGTGAGAGCTCTTCCGGAGCTCGTCCATTGCTGGCCACTGCCGCCTGGACCTCCGAGAGCTTCGTCATAGCTGCCGACGACTTTTCTTTTCTTATCAAAATGTGCACAAAAGATGATAATGCAAGAATAAGAGGTTTTACCATCAAGAAAGACAGCCATTCGAGTTGAACCCAACGGAACCTGGATAGCTTCTTGGAAGTTTCGGGGAAGAGAACCTTCGGCCGTGAGACCAAGCGACACCTCCACGGCCTCGCCATTTCCTCCATCCTTAATATTGAGCTTCAATTCTTCGACCTTGTAGTCTGGCGATCATGAGCTTGAAGCTTAGCCATGGCGGCCGCTCGAGCTCGAAGCTTGGCCTGAGGGCAAAGCTTGGTCGAAGTAGATCTTCATCATCATATTCCTCTTCTTTGTCATTAGGCCAAGCTTCATGCTTGAGCGGCCGCCTAGCCATGGCCAAGCTTCGAGCTCGTGGCCGCCATGGTCAATAGCTATGACGAAGCTCACAGAGGTTTAGGCGGCAGTGGGCAGTGATAGACAAGCTCTGGAAAGAGTTGTGGCCGAGCGAGAAGACGATGAATAATGACTTTTTTTTAATTTTTTTTTTCTAATGTAGCACCACGTCAAAGTTTTAACAGAGATTTTTAACAGAACTAGAACCCTAACGGAGGGTAATTGTGTTACAATATGCATAGTTTGGGATTTTTTGTGTCACAAAAAAATTTAGGGTAAATGTATCATTATGAGCATAATTTTGGATTTTTTGTGGTTTTTTTCCTTATTTGAAACATTCACTTTTTTCGATGATGCGTTTGCACTTGTTTAATGCGAGAAAATATGGCAGATAATAGGGGTGAGCATGGTTGGGTGGGCAGTTCTTACTTTCGAACTAGGAACCGCCTATTAAGGATTGGTTTCAAAAAATTGAAATCGAAAACTATCCGTTAGTTCCATGGATTCATCAGAGAATCGAATTGCCGGTTCCCTTGTGAGAAGATCGCCCAAGCTGTACTGTTTGATACGAACATTCCATCCTGATTTTTGTCCATCAAAATCCCTCTTCCATTGCCGAATCAATAGCAATTTTGTCCTTGCAAGCCGGAAAGAAAACTCCTTTCTTTCCCTTTTTTGGTGTTGACCGATTGGCGCTTGCCGCCAATCTTTCCTGCCAAAGTTGTTCCCAAATCCCATCCATTGAAATTCTCTCCATTCAAGGATCTCACCAGCCCATTCACGATTCTTTCCTCAAAATTCTCTCCCTTCATATATCTTTTGACCATATTTGTTGCGCTTTTTAGATAATCGAATGCATTAAATCTCCAACCGCCCATCGCTTGTCCAAGCTTGTCCATTGCTCGAATTTCTATTTATCGTCGGTCAATCATTATCTTATGCCCGTCTCAATTCCCATATTTGACATTATCACCACCAAATTTGATACAAAATGGTATGCTCTTGGTGATGAAATACAAAAAATGAGAATACACAATATTATCGGTCCAATCCAGATGGGCAATTCCAGAGTTGGAACCGAGAACCACACTGGTTCCCTTAGGAAACACCCATTCTTGGCTAGTTTGATCTAGTTTCGGGCGGTGCGGGCGGGCCCCGATTCCTTTGTACACTCCTAGCAGATATTTCAGAAAAATTGTCCAAAAAATCCTAAATTTATTAGTCATAAACCTTTTAATTTTGTCAATTAAGTTTTAAATCTTTTCACGTTTTACCAATTGAGTCCATCCAGCTAACTTTGGCCTGAAATCACTAACGTGGATGTTGGTCGTCCTACATGGCATAACCGACACTGACGTGGATAATTTTTAATTATATCTTTCAAAAAAAAATTTATTAATTTTTCTATTTTCTCCCTTTTTCTTTTTTTTTTCTTTTTCCCTTTTTCCCCCTCTAGCCATAGCTGGGCGACCCATGTTTTTGATCTCTAAGAGGAAGATGACGAGAGGGACCAGCATTGGTGAATAAAAGAAAACAAGAATAAAGATAGATAAATAAGGAATATTAGGAAATTGTGCTTAGTATTACCATAAGCTTAGTATGGGTCTGAAATACGGTTTTGATAGAGACCGGGCTTGGATGGTTCCATTTCCTAATTTGTGCTTGTGATAGTCTTAAATGAGTCCAGGGGCTTGATTAAGTTTGGGCTTGACTTAACTTAGCTTGGCTTGATTTGAATCTGATTTTCCAAAAGGCTTAATAAGAAAGCCCAATTGTGTCAGGCCCAGCCCGAGTCCCTTTTAAAAAATAAAAAAATCCGAAAATAAAAAAAATTGAAATATTGGTTAGATATCCGGGCATTGATTTGGTTGTTAGATTTAAATATTAGAATCATGCGGCTTAATGCCCAGACCATATGATGTTCTTTGTCCGGCTTGTATCGGATTATTTTACTACTCTTCGTCATTTTATCTACTTTTCAGTAATTCTTGATTTGTTTGTTTGTTGTGATTGCTTTTACATCATTTTTGTGTTGCAATTCACTATCGTAGTTGAATGGTCGAGTTCCAACAACCTTAGGTTTCGTAGTTTTGTAAAAAGATTGCGTGGTCACCTTAGTTCACAAAATAATCAAGTTCAGGTATTGAAAAAGGCATTAGTTGGATAGCTAGTGTCATCGAATTCCCGAATTATATGATTTCTAGCCGATCTTGATAGGATAGTGGCGCTGATAAAATTCGGGTTAACCAAATTAAAATGAAAATCCTAATGTCGCATGAGATAGGGGTACGGGGAAAATCCGGATCGATTGAGTTCCATTGGTCTTAACTCGACATGATCTCTAATGTTATTTTCACGTCAATCGTTAGCTGTTCAGACGAGTTCTTTGGCGTCCCTGTTGAAGCTTTGCTTCTCAAATGGCAACGTCAATGGATGACCCGCCCGAAATCTCCGGAGACGCGAACTCAGACGCCGCGGCGACTCCTCCTTCCCGTTCGTCTCCTCCTTCGAATCCCAAAACCCCAGGAACTCCGCCTCCGGCCGTGTCGCCGCTGCCGGCGTCGGCCGGGCGGCTCTGGAGGCCGGCGGCGCAGCGGAATTTGAGGAACCAGTGGTCCAAACTGGCCTCGTGCAGGCAACGGTGGGTCTCCGCTTCGTCCGCCGGGAGATCTCACGCCACTTCGCTCGTCAACGCTCATCTCTCTCAGAGGTGGTGATCCTCCGATCATTCTCTCTCTCTCTCTCTCTCTCTCTCGTTCCTTTCACTTGTGTTTTACTGACCTGACTGTCATCTGCGAGCCGCGAGTGTTTTGCCTGCCTTTTAGTGCCTTATCTTTGCGTGAGACGAGTGAAGTTGTTTCTAATTTGCGCAAGATAAAGTTTCGGACTTTACAGTAATTTTCTTGTAGCCGGCTCGCCAATGGTACCCTATATCGATTCTTTCTACTAATCTGAAGACTTTTGTCTTAATCAGGATTTGGTCTGTTTCTTTGTTCCTTTTTCTTTGTTTCCGGATAGTTCACGAGACTGTATTGTTTCTTCTGTTGTAGTGCCTTCCTTTTGTTCTTCATTCTTTTCGAGCATTGCATTTGGGTTTATTGTTAGATTTTTACTTTATGATAATCGGGTTTCGTCCTAGAAATTTCTTTTCCTTGTCTATTCGTTGTATTTTTTTACTGACCTTGCTTTCCATCTGTCATGGGTTAGATATGTGCCCTCAATGGAGTTGGGTGTTTTGAACGACATGCCGAATATTCGGAACAAAGCCTGTCTAAAACTGTTTAAGCAGCAGGTAGATTTGCTTGGTTCGACTGCTACTGATGTGTCGTGGGTTTGTGAATCTCAAGAAAATCATTCATCTGTTGAATTGGAACTTTGTGGAGGTAAATATAAGTTTGATAAGATAACCATCAATATGGACATTGAGCAAACATTTTTGCATATAACCATCAATGTTGATGCATCAATCAGATCAGATGTAGACACTGCAGTTTTAGTGGGTCATGTTAATTTGAAAAGTAAAACTTTCAGTTTAACTGTGTCCTTTGTTTTCTGCTGTAGTACTTTCAGCAGCATAATATGTGTAATTTTGCTCCAAAATATAGGGCTGAAATGAGCTTATTGAGCTTGGCAGATACTTCTTCTTAATTAATGTTTCTGCATTTCATTTAATATTGGTCTAACCGGATTAACAAGTTTGAATAAGGCGTTATATTAACTTCTTCAATGTTTCAGGAGCTTCACAAGAACAAACTTTTATCGGCATACAAGGATATGGTAAGTAGACCTCTAACTAATGTTGCCAAACTGAAATGTCAGGGAATCGCATAAATTCTGAAAACCTCTGGCTGAAGCCCTGTTACTTGGGTGGGGACGCACTTTGTCACTCTTTTGTGTCTAATTTTCTAAGGTAATAATGAGCTAAAAAGATAGAAATAAACTTCCACAGGTCCATCTGATACTAAAGCACACTTCAATCAAACATGACATTTTCTTCATGATGATCGGTGTATTTTTTGCTTATGATCAGATCAAGCATCAGGAATCTAAGTATAGGCCTAGCGTGCAATTTTGTATTTATGTTCAAGTTCGAGTGGTGCTATTTTTGTTTTCGCATGTAATGAGATGGAATTGGTGACTTTGCATTTTCTTAGTTATGCTTCCTATCCTTCAAATGTCACCCTTGTTGAGCAGGTGATTCAAATTTCGACCCCTTTTCAAGACTATGCACGCACGGTTTCCAGAAAACGAAAGAAAAATGATTACAAACACACTATGCTTTTGCAGTCTGTAGGTTCTTTAGAGTCTATGAATGCTGATAGATAGTCCAACTGATCCAGGAAATTTCAGGTCAAAAGACCAGTATACAACATATGGATGCATAAATGATGAACTGGTGGAATGGAAGTATAATAATAACTCGCTGAGCTCATTAGTTATTTCGTTTTCTAATACAGGTTGCTGCAGTAACTTATATGGTCAGTGCTAGTAGATCCATGAGAAGTTTTTTGAAAGGAAGCAACAACAGTCAACTTGTTCAATTTTCTGTTGGCTCAGAGGATACAAACGACACTGGTGATGGTGGTGGAATCCCTGTATTCACTTTTTGGTCAATCCCTTCATTTGGTATGTTCAAACTTTTCGTCTACATATTCCATAGACTGCGCAAGAAGCTTTTGTGCCTTGGACTGGATTATTCGAGATTCTAAATTTTGTTTTGTGTTGTAGACCTACGCATAGTGTTTTTAGTTTATCCAAAACTTATCTGATGTCACTTGCCATGAAGTGCTAGTTTCATGGTTGATGTGCAGGATGGTCTAGACTTAAATGGAATCAGGCATTAACCAGTTTTTTTCCATTAGAATAATACTTACATGACAGGGACCTTCAAGGAATTGCAATTTATAAGATTTATTTTAGGTTCTGAAAAGGTTTACTTGAGGTAGGTGCTTATGTAGAATTTCCGTGGTGCATCGATGCTTAAATCCTTTTTTGTCAGCTTTACAAACACTAAATTTGCCATTTGAATTCATTTCATAAGGGTTTAACTAAAGGAAAAGGCAATTCCGGCTTTTGGCTACCTCATGTATTCCTTATCTCCACTTTTGTCCAGGCTTCAACCAGTTGTGTATGACAAATCTTACACAGGATTTTGAAGTTCTACAAAAAAAAAAATACAAAATCATTATTGAGAATTCTAATTAAATACTTCCCTGTGAAAGGACAATGGACATTTTCCTTTATATATTGGTGAAAAAGCTGTCTGATTTTCACTATAACCAACCAGGAAAGACTTTCTGATTGACTGAAAATGAAATGTTTCCTTTCTGGCACTATTTTTTATGATCATGATGCTAAATGATTTCAGAAAATCTGGCACAAGAGCTTGTGGAGATGTATGAGTTGGAATTAAGTTTGAAGGTGAGCTATGCAGTATTTTTTGCTGCTCAAAATCAATACAAGGAGAGTATCTGATATTTATTTTTCTTCGTTGCCTGCAATTTTGGCATCTTCAACATTAAAGCGCTTGCTCACAAAGGAATTTCTTATCGTGGGATGTGAAGTGCTGCAATCTGATCAAACCAGCTGGTCTTGGGAGCTTTATCCAGGAGAGTTTGAAGATTTGTCCCAATGCCACCTGTTGACAAGCAAGTGTGAGCCACTGCCTCCTAGATTGAAGGGCTGTATGTCAGATATCCCTCCTGAACAAGGTGGCTCTCAGTTAAGCCGTGAGACTTTGCAGGTAATAGTCCCGTGAGATTGATATATAGAACAATCTTCCTTGCGAGATTCTCACAATTCTGTATGAGTTCGCTGGTCAGCAAATGCCATCGTATTTTCATCTGAAGTAGTATTTCCTTCCAGTATTTCTGTTATTTTCTTGTGTGGGAGCTTGCAAGCCTTGCAGCTGCTACGTAAGCTTTAAAAGAGGTCACTAGGTACTGGAATGGTGGTTTTGTCCTAGTTGCCTCTTGGTGTCCTTAGTTTGTAGGATTGAGCTACTAACCATGTTAAGGAAGGCAGAGTTGAGCTGCCACAAAGCTTTTTAGAAACCATCCCCACTCCATGATGTTTTTTTTTTGGTAAGGTCATGATGTTTCACCATTATACAAAGATAAAACTGAAATTGACTTGGCTGTACGATAAATAATCCCATTCTACTGCAGTAATCTTATTTACTTTTCCTTTGCATGAGAGTTTAATCATAATATCCTCTAATATTGCAGGTTTACTTAACTGCTTGGCTTGCTGAGGTGAACATAGACACTTATAGGTAAGTCTGGTCTCTGGCATGTCTTTTGTATATTTGGTTGTCGGTTTAGTGTTGTTATCAGAATAATGATCTATATTTTATTGATAATAAAATACGGTATATATACACATCAAAATCCCAAAGACTATTATACCCTTTAACACTCCCCCTCAAGTTGGAGCATGGATATCAAGCATGCCCAGCTTGTTACAGATATACTCAATCCTACTTCCTCCTAGAGATTTGGTGAAAATATCAGCTAGTTGTTCACCGGTCCTGACATGACTAGTAGAAATAACTCTAGCTTGAAGTTTTTCACGGACAAACTGGCAATCGACTTCGATATGCTTGGTACGCTCATGGAAAACTGGATTTGAGGCAATATGGACAGCTGCTCGATTATCGCACCACAACTCCATTGGCGCAGGGTCTTCGAATCCAAGTTCGACTAATAATTGACGCATCCAAACTAGCTCACATGTAGCTTGATCCATAGCTCTGTATTCTGATTCTGCACTTGATCTAGCCACAACACTTTGCTTCTTACTCTTCCAAGATACTAGGTTTCCTCCTACAAAGGTACAATATCCTGACGTAGACCTCCTATCTATAGGAGATCCTGCCCAATCAGCATCTGAGAAGGCTTCCACTCTTCTGTGACCATGGTCCTGATAAATGAGACCACGACAGGGAGCTTTCTTCAAGTATCTCAAAATTTTCATTACAGCAGCCCAATGTGAGGTACGGGGAGAAGACATAAACTGACTCACAACACTCACCGGAAAAGAAACATCAGGTCGAGTGATAGTCAGATAATTTAGCTTTCCAACTAGTCTTCGATACCTCTGCGGATCATCCAACAGCTCACCATCTTCTGCTATCAATTTAGATCCCACTTCCATTGGTGTATCCAGTGGTTTAGCATCTAGCATACCTGTCTCTGTAAGCAAATCTAGAACATATTTTCATTGTGAGATATAAATACCTTTCTTCGCCCGTGCTACTTCGATACCCAGAAAATATCTAAGAAGACCCAAATCCTTTGTATGAAACTGTTGTTGCAAATACCTTTTCAACTCTTTTAATCCCTGTAGAATCATCTCCGGTTATGACAATATCATCCACATAAACTACAAGGAATATCCGACTAGCTCCAGAAACTCGATAAAACATAGAACAATCTCCAGTACATCTACACAACCCAAACTGGAGTACTGCCTCAGTAAACTTCCCAAACCAGGCTCTGGGAGACTGTTTCAAGCCATATAAAGATTTGTTTAAGCGACAAACATGACCAGACTCCCCCTGAGCAACAAACCGTGGTGGTTGCTCTATATACATCTCTTCCTGTAAATCGCCATGAAGAAAGGCATTCTTTACATCGAGCTGAAACAGAGGCCAACAAGCAGAAGCAGCCAAAGAAAACATAAGACGAACAGAGGTCATCTTAGCCACCGGAGAAAAGGTATCACCACAATCAACCCCATAAGCCTGTGCATACCCTTTAGCAACCAGTCTAGCTTTGAGACGAGCAAGAGAACCATCAGGGTTAACTTTAACAGTGTATACCCATTTACATCCAATAGCTGTTTTACCTGCAGGCAAAGGAACAGGATCCCAAGTCTGATTTTGGTCCAGTGCCTGTAATTCCTCTTCCATAGCTGCCCTCCAGCCTGGACTAGATAATGCTTCAGCAACAGTTTTAGGAATAGGATGATTATCAATGGTCATTAGACTAGCTCGACAAGAAGCAGACAAACCAGAATATGAGACAAACTGGGCAATAGGGTATTTGGTACAACTACGAACTCCTTTGCGATGAGCAATAGGAATATCGAGATCAATATGTGACTGACTCACCTCAGGTTGAGAAGACGAAGTAGATGAGATAGGTTGAGGTACATCTGCAGGGGGCTCCACATGCTGACGAGGACGTCTACTATAAACATACTGGACAGGTGGAGGAACAACTGGAGAGTCCAAAGTGGGTGTTGATTCCATAATAACATATGTTAAGGAATCATCATCCACTGTAGGAGTCTTCATCGAATTATCAAAATAGATAGTAGACTCGAAAAAAGAAACATCTGCAGTGGTGAAGTACTTATGCAAAGAAGGACAATAACAACGGTAATCTTTCTGTGTACGAGAATACCCAACAAAAATGCATTTAAGAGAGCGAGGATCAAGTTTGGAAAGTCCTGGATGATGGTCACGAATATAACAAACACAACCAAATATACGAGGTGGCAAATGAAACAAAGGGTCAGAAGGAAAAAGAAGAGAGTGAGGAATGGCACCCTTAAGAACAGAGGACGGCATGCGTTTGATAAGATAACATGCCGTCATAACAGCATCAGCCCAAAAGGATTTATCTACTTTCATTTCAAACATCAAACAACGAGTAATTTCTAACAAGTGACGGTTCTTCCTTTCGGCTACACCGTTTTGTTGTGGTGTATCCGAACAAGAAGATTGATAAAGAATGCCCCGTTGAGACATGAATTCAGAAAATGTTGTAGAAAAATACTCCTTGGCATTATCACTTCGAAGAATACGGACAGAAGCAGAAAATTGAGTATGTACTTCATTAACAAACGCACAGAAAATAGAGAATAATTTAGAACGACTTTTCATTAAATATAGCCAAGTGGCTCTTGAATAGTCATCTACAAAAGTCACGAAGTACTTGAAACCCAACTTTGAAGTAGTAGGACATGGACCCCAAACATCAGAATGAACTAAAGAAAACGGCCGAGAAGCCTGTTTATTGACTCTTGGACTATAACTAATACGATGCAATTTTCCAAACTGACACGACTCACACTCAAAACTAGATAAAGAATGAAATCGAGAATCAAGTTTCTTCAAACTTGCTAAAGAGGGATGACCCAAGCGACAGTGAACTTGATGTGGAGAAACTGCTGAAGAAGCGACACTAGTAGCATTATCAAACATATACAGTCCCCCTGACATATGTCCTTTACCAATCGTCTTCTTCGTCTTCAAATCCTGAAAAACACAGGAATCAGGATAGAAGGTTATAGAACAGTTATATTCTTTGGTAAGATGACTAACAGACATAAGATTAAATGGAAAGTTTGGGAGGTACATGATAGAGGATAAAGATGTGGAGGATGTCAGTGGTACTGTGCCTATCCCTTTTACTGTGGACAAAGAGCCATCAGCTAATGTAACACTAGACGAAGACTCGCGAAAGACAGAAAAGATACCTAAAGAGCCAGTCATATGATCGGTAGCACCTGAATCAATGACCTAGGGGCGAGAGGTAGATGAAAGACATGCCGTTGCATTACCTATCTGAGCAAAAGTGGCTGTGGAAGAGGAAACTGACTGAGAAATCTGAAACTGATTGTACCTAGCAAGTTCTTCTGACATTCTAATCAGTGTTCCTCCTTCAGAAGACTGCGAAGAAACACCCAACTCTACTGCATTGGCTACATTAGCGATAGCCAAATGAGGGGGCTTTCCATGAAGCTTATAGCAAAAACGCTGAATATGTCCAGGCATACCACAATAATGACATGTTCGTGCAAGTCCGGTATTACTCCCTTTGTCACTAGAGATGCTACCATATGACTGTGATTGGCCTCTATTGAACCCACGGCCACTACCGCCACTATTAAAGCCACGGCCACTACGACCACCACCTCGATTTCCTTGGATTGCCAAGGCAGAACTATCACCTGTGGGGGATATATCCTTACATGACTCACGTGAAACCCTTAAAACTCGAGAAAAGGTCTCCGTTAGTGAAGGCACGGTATTTCCTCCAAGAATTTGTGAACGAACTGCATCGAACTCTGGTCCAAGTGCTCCCAAAAATCCCATAACAGCCAATTGTTCTCGTTGCTCTTGCATCGTCTTAACATCAGAGGTAATTAGCAAAAGATGATTAAACTCCTCATACATTTGTTTAAAATCAGCAAAAAATTGAGTAAGAGATCGATTCTTTCTGTCAGCTCTGAAGAAATCTTGGGAGACTTCATAGATCCTTGAGAGATTATTTTCTCCAGAATAAAGGACATTCAAGTAATCCCACAAATCCTTAACAGTAGTAGCATGTGTAACTAAGGCAGCCACATGAGATTCCATAGAATTCCACATTTGTCCAAGAATTCTAACATCCATGGTATCCCATTTAGTATCAGCAGCAGTTCGTGCACTTGTCAAATGATGATTTTGCTCTCTTCCAGTCAATACTATCATCACAATTCTCTTCCAATGCTGAAAGTTTGTGATCCCTGCTAATTTTTCCTCAGTCAAACGATTAGAAGATGTAGATATGACTTCAGTCAATACTCCTTTGTTCTTTTCTGCCATAATCACTCACACTAAACCAGGAACAAAACTCCACAATCTATCACAACGACTTCAAAATGATCGACCAAATCTGAACCAATCAACAAATCAATTGTTATACGCAACGGTACTCAGTCCCCCCCTCTCTCAATCTACATGTATAGCACCACATGTAATCAACCAATTAGCCAAACCAACATCACAGCCAATCATCCAAACCAACATACACAGCAATAATCACCCTTCCCTCAAGCATATCAGCAACCAAATCAAACTGTTTCTTCCTTTTTTTTTTTTTTTTCGAAATTCCTCTTCAATCAGCTTCAATCAGCACCCATCAGAAGGACCTGTTCCTCATCCAGTGACGTCAGAAGATGTCGAATTGGGTCACCTGGTCTGGACGAAGGGGTCGACGCCTGGAGACCTTAAACCGGCGTCGGGAATGGGGTCGCCGAGCCTGGACAACCTCTGGTCTGGCTCGCCGGCGCCTTGCCGGGCCTGGACGACCTCCGACCTAGCTCGCCGGCGCCTCGCCGGGCCTGGACGACCTCCGACCTAGCTCGCCGGCGCCTCGTTGGGTCTGGACGACCTCAGGTCTGGCTCGCCGGCGCTTCGCCGGGCCTGGACAACCTCCGGTCTGGCTCGCCGGCGCCTCGCTGGGCCTGGACGACCTCAGATCTGGCTCACCGGAGCTTCGGCGGCCCTGGATGACGCCGGGATGAGGTCGCCGGCCTTGTATGACGTTGCCGGTCTTGGGTTCTACAGTGGATGAGGTCACCGACCTTGGCTTGTACGGTGGTTGACGGTAGACGAAGGTAATTTTATGGTTTAGGGCTCTGATACCATGTTATCAGAATAATGATCTATATTTTATTGATAAGAAAATACGGTATATATACACATCAAAATCCCAAAGACTATTATACCCTTTAACAAGTGTCAAGAAATCAAATGAAGTTTTAATAGCAGAATCTTGCCAAGAGAAGGTTACATGGAAGGATAAACTCATGACTGAGATTTGCTTGCATTCCCTGCATATAGTTCCTGATGGTTTTTATTTCTCTCTACAGAGTCAGTGAGATATTTGCCATAGTGGGGGAGGAAATGCATGTCAACTTTCAATGAGCTGCTTGGCCACCATTAAGAGGGCTTGAAAGATCGCTCTTTTTTGGCTACTCCATCAAGCGCCCGTTTGAGTAGTGGCTGGTGACCCGGACCTTTTTTATGCACAGAATGGGTTAATAAAGCGACATGAAGGTTCCTGGCCGGTTTAATGTGCGGGTGGAGCGCAGCAAAGGCAAGGGAAGGTTGATCTGAGCTAAGACTTTATCTTCATCCTGTTTAACATCTTGGGCATCTACTGGAGACCATTAAACATCGGTTTCTAGTTTATTTAGTGGTGTTGGCACGGTTTATAGTTTTTGCTTACACCAGTATTTTTGGCCATATTAGCATGGATAGTGGCCATGGTTGGGGTTTGTGTGTTTAAATGTTCGTTTCTTTTGGTTTTTGTAGTAATTCAAGAGATGGCTACCTGGAAAAATTGGGAAGGTTGTTCATTTATGAAAGTATGCAAAAATCCGATGTCTGATCTTCAGCAGATTTTATTTTTGCTATTTGAAGATTGAAAAATGGGTTCCAGATCTCAGAATAGGTTGAAGTGTAACGTGATTTGCCTTGCATTTTAAGTTGAACCAAGGTCCTAATGAAGTCGATCAATTTCCTCTGAATAAAATAAGCTGGAATATAAATTGTATGCAGTTCATTGCTATCTCTTGAATCTGTTATGGGCTATCTGCTTCATTATGCCGACTAATGTTTGTTGTGCAAGTATAACACAAATCATATATCTCCTGCCTGCCACTGTGGACCCTTTTTCGGTGGTTTCGGTGGGGCATGTAAGTGGACAATCTGATGATGAATGAAGATACTCTTGAAAATTTAAGTAGATCTTACCTGTCATCCCCAACCCAAAGTTCTCACTCCATCATGTTGTGCATCTGCAGGACTTTCTGTACTTGCACATGGATTTCTGATATGGATATCAGCAACATATGCTTGTTATATTGAGTTTTGAACATCAAGACAACTAAAAAAACATTCGAGTTTGGTGAAGACATGGCATGCCATGCATGTGCTTTGATTGGGACAGGTATAGCCGTGATGGTAGATGTTTGTTTCGTTCTGTGGTTCATGGTGAAAGCAATCTCCAAGCGAAAACCTTCGAAATTAACTTGCCCATGAGCTCAATGCTATAGCAGGACAATTCCTTTTCTGATTCCATCACATCTTTGATCTTTTCAGAATGTCTCTAGAAATAACTCAATTCCGATCTGCTACCTAAAACTTTTGGCAACTTATGTGCATTATGGATGAGACATCACTTAGACATGGTGCAACTGAGCTTGCCCTCGCAGTAGCACCGCTACATCTCTAGGCTTCACGAGCCACTGTTGATATAATGGCTGGATACTTCCAGAACAATGAATAGATAAATTCGGGGATCAAATGATGTGGAACTTGATTTGCTTGCCTTGTTAGTTTGCATTTGTGTCACTGTCTACAGAGTAACCGTCTTTCTTGTACAAATTGGATATCTGTATACAGAAGTCGTCTCAAAATAAAAATTCTGCCCTAACTTTTATGAAAAAAATAGTGATGATTTTGACGGGTTGCTGATGAATTTGTTAAGAGGAGAACAGAGACCGAGGGGTACGTCGGGTTGGAGATTTTCCAATTTAGGCTTGGCTCTTTTACTCAGAACCTTTCGAACTGGACAGATCTGTGATTATCCCAATTTGTGCTTTCCAACCTCTTCATAAGCCCGTCTTTAATCTACATTTCTCGTGGCGATTGACTATCATGTGGTCATTTTCTGAGTTGGAAATTTCAATTGGGATCTGTTTCTAGGAACACCCCTGCGCTTGATATAATCATGTTTTAGCGGTTAAATATGGCCTTCTATCTTCCTATTAATCATGTACCAGCTTGAGTTTCTCGAAGATGATCTCGACACTTACGTAGCAGAGATGAGACAGCCTCATATATGAAGAGGAGAGCCTGAATTGTACTTAACTCCTATTAGATTTAGGAATGCAATCAATTAGTATCAAATGAAGATTTCTCAATTTTAGTGGATTCGCCACTTTCTTACATGTCATGTGATATTTTATTTGTTAGGATGCCTGTCACAATTATTATGAAGAAGAAATTGTCGGGGACCTTGATGATCATAATTGAAAATGCCCAAGAGTCTGGCATTGAAATCTTCATCAATGTCCTTTACTATGCTTATGGACACTATGACGCGGTTGCTAAATTCAAGTTTCGTGACAGTGGATTTTCATTCGTTTCATATGGAGAAAATATCGTGTAGACTTGGTCCATGAGCATTACGCTAGATGAAACGAATCAATGTTTAGGAACTAACTGCACGAGAACTTTTAGTTTTTGGTGGGTCCTACCGTGGGTCCCACATTTGACCTTGTCGGGTCCCACGAATTTTTGAAATACGTGGATTTAGCGGACTCTTAATCTATGCAGCGCGATGTTTGCTCATGTACTGCTCGTGCTTTTCTTTATATTTAGTAATTACGTTCTTGCGATTCGAACGATTATCGGGTAAAGCTCAACTTTGCAGTTATCTCGACTCAAAATTTCATCGGAATGGTCGGGGATCACCGCTAACCTCGTCGATCACACGCGTCAGCGATGCAAAATCCGACGTTGGAAATACGAAAAATGATCAAACCACGGGGAGAAAGACGATGCCTGCGAAAACATAATAATAGGATCGGGCGTACACGAACTGGCTCTATTGATTTCCAAACCACATTTATGATAACTAAATTAAGTGCCCGACACATCTTTTTGATTTTTTGGGTCCCCGTCGGAGAAATTAATGACGACCACGTAAAAGATTGTCCGAAGTAATTTCGCCCCGAGGCACGAGCCCAACAAGCAGCTCCGGATGGAGACCGACGGACGGCCACGTGGGGCCCACTCGATTTTTGGCCGGTGTGGGCCACCACCTGCGACGTGGGGGCCCGTCCCACGTCACCCCACGTTCAATTTCCCAAATTTTGCTTTTTTTTTTTTTATAAATTTCTCGTACTCTCGGAGTCGGGACTCATTAATATAGAATTTATCATTTATGGTCATTTATTGTTTATTATCATTATTTTATTTTTTTTTTCCGCCTGCCCCAACAATTTTTCATGGCTATAAATCTGCCAATCCAACAATAGAGTAGGGTTTCCATGCCCTTCGAACGTCATGATCTTCGATCCCGAGCTTCATTTATGGAGCTGAAGGTACGCTTCATCCACTTCTCATTTCCCTTTTGTTGAGCTTGGGTTCTTGTGACGATCCGTACAGCTCCTGGGGTTCCGCAATCCCTTTCTTCTTAGCTGGTTCCGAGCTTTTGAATTTGTCCCACCCCGAATCATCATCGGTGCTTCGCGAGTCGGTGGTGGGTTCGATGCAGATCGCGCGTGTGGCGGTTTTCGCTGCGCGGTCGTTGATCTCTCGGATTTTTGCTAGAATTTTTGGGCCATGAGCTGGAATGATAGTTTGTTTTTCTCGATTTTGATCTGTTTGGGAATTCCGGGGAGTTGGGTTTTGGGGGAATTGGTGAGCCTCGGGGATGGATTCGCGTGGTGAGTGCTCGACCCTCGAATCTCCGGATGATTGCGAAGCTTCCCCGGAAAGAGGGTCCCGTTCGGATCGCAGCGACGTTAGGAATAATGGGTCCTGCGACAATATTGATTTAGATGACCCGGGCACGGATGAGAATTTCGATGCCGGCGCGATGGCTCCCGATTCGATCGAGAAAGGCAAACAAATCGCGGAACCGGATGCTTCGCCGCCCTCGACCGCTCAGTCTCCTAGTGGAGTGACTCCCTCGACGAGAAAAGGTTATGGATTGAGGAAATGGAGAAGGATCAGGAGAGACGTTGTCAAGGATGGGGGTGCTCATTTAGATTCTAGTAAGATTTTGAAGCGAGGTTTAAATGGTGTAGGAAACCAAAACAATTCTTCGCGTTTTTCTGCTGAACGGGTTTCTGTCGAGGTTATGAAAGATAGTGAGGGTTCGGTCGGATCGACAAGTATGACTAGAAACCCGGGTCATGCTGATGGCCCTGCAGTGCGTGCTTCTACTTTGGAATCCAATTTTGCAGCTGCACCTGTTTTTACGGCTGGTGCTGATTCTGACAACAGTGAGGATCGAAGTAGCAAATCATCTACAGCTGCTAGTGCTCCAAAGGCTAAACATGACTTCAGTGGGGCCTTTGGGTATGTCCGGGAAAGGAACAGAATGAAGAATCTGAGTGGGAAGAGTCAAGGTGGTTCATCTCAAGATGCTCAACAGAATAAGGGTCGAATTGAAATCAGTAAGAAGCCTAGAGGAGAAAGGGTCAAAATCCAGAAGGAAAACTCTCATTCCAGCGTGGAATCTGACTTAAGAAGCTCAAGCTCTGTTTTTATGCAGGGTGCTTATGCCAGTAATGGTAAGAAGAGCGGAACGGCAATGAACTATTACTCAGCAAATAGTGATGAAGCCCACATGGGGGATCACTTCAGTGAGGAAGTTCAGACTGGTTACCCCGCTGAAAATGTTGGGGAAGCTGAGGATTTCTCACAAGATGATTCTGCTGTGGACTTGTCTTGGGAGGCTGGGGAGGAGAAACGGGAGAGCAATCGGTCCTCTGCTGATCATAATTCTTTAATTGAGTCTATCAATGCCCTACAATCTCTACAGGAAGTACTTGAACAAGGTGAATATCCCACTGTTTCAATCGACGCTCGTATGATGCTTTTACCTCCATATGTCACCAACCACTCTGCTCCTCCACAAACTTTAACTAATACTTTCCTATGGATTTTTCAGTTCTCCTGACATCCGGTAACTTCTTCATATCTACTGTGACTTTTCAATATATAGAACCTATTGCCGGAATCTTCATGATGACAGAATGCCTTTCCTTTCTCTTCCACTTTTTGACATCAAGAGCAGATGAAAAATATGTTAGCATTGAACAAACGTTGCCTGTTTCCTTGACCTGATTCTAACCTCTCTCTGATGCACGCCCAGGTTTGAAAGTGTAGTGTAGAGAATTTGAAAAGGAGCGCATTTCTTTTCAGAATGTAAAAGAGGTTACAACGAATAGTGATGCGCAGATGCCTAAGCATGAATTTGTATAGAATTATGTTCCGCCTCTTACTCGGAGAAAAAATGATCCAAAATTGGTCACTCATTGTCCTTGCAGATCGGATTATCCATATAATATACAAAAAGAATTCCCATACATTTGATATCTTTCTCTTTGACTGAGATCTCAATTCCAGTGACGGGTTTTTTAGATAATCTTACAACTAGGATCCCTCCTTTTTCTGATCCAGTTAGATTCAAGCATGATACACTTTTTTGCGGAATCTAATTATCAAAAGGCAGTAGATAATTCATTACTTGGTCATAGGATAAACTCTGATGTGTGCACTCCAATCCACGTAATGTGCCATATAATTTTGTTATGCAACTGGGTATAGTTGTTTCTTGCTTGACGTTTCTGATAAATGGGGTTACACTATTCTGATTATATACAAATCATAAAAAACAAAAAATGAAAACCAGCAAAATCTTAAATTTATTTATATCTGTTATACCCATCTTTTCCAATGTACAGTAGATTATGTTCTCTGGGATGGCTGATTTTTTATGTTATTTAATGGTAGATGATTCATTTATCTAGTTTCTTTGCTTTAATGTCATTCTGCCTGATGGCAGGCTTGAAGGAGGATCTATTGGTCTGCTTTTATCAGATGTGCTGATAGATTTCTTAACCTAGACTTACACGATGGCTTTGAGCTAGACTGGTGTGCTTCATGAAACTATATATCTATTTTGGCATGTGATATCTGGGAGATTAGAATTTAGCAAAGTTTAAGAAATGCATATGCTTCTTAGAAAGGAGAAAAACTTAATTTCCAAGTGAGTTCAAGAAATTGGTCCTGAGACATGTCCGAGTTGACAGGTTTTGGTTTTAGCATAAAGATTGCTGTTAACAAAGTCTTTTCTATGCTTTTTCAGAAGTTCAGAAGTTCTCAGAGATAGGTAGGGACCCTATTTTAGCAAGCAATGGCTCCTCTAATGGTGGCACTGTCCTTCAAGATCAGTCTGACTCGAAGCAGACCGACCAGAATGCTTCAGGTTTTTTAGAAAACCAGATACTGAGCTTGACAGAGAAGGTGAAACTCTTAGAGACCAAATTGGAGGAATCCAAGGCTGAGCTCAAGGTGAAGGAATCTAGGGTTTCTGAGCTAGAAGATTCTATAAACAGCCGCAAGTCAGTGAAGGAAGAACCAGAAAGCAACTTGGAGTTGCAGCAAGAAGAATGCAGGGAGATGGAGACGGAGCTCGAGTGTCTCTTCAAGCAAAAGATCGAAGCTGAGGTGGAGTACCTGGCGATAGCTAGGACAATACAGAAGCTGAAGGTCGATGCACAGAGTGAATTAATGCTCTTAAACGAGGGAGATGATCAGTGTGCAAGTGAAAGTGAAGCAGAAAGCAAAGCTGCTGTGCTAAAGAAGCAAGCGGAGGATCTAGTGAAAGCATGTGAAGACATCGAAGTTGTTGGAGAAGTTTGGAAGTTGCAGAGGGGAGCGTGCAAGGTGTCCTCTTGTTTCGTTATACAGCTAGTTTTGTTTGTGTTGGTGTTTTGGTGGTTCACCGTGCAGATCTCGCCCCAGGCCGGGGAGGTTGTTCCAACTTGAACTTAAAGTTTGAAGTCCTCGTGTATCTTAAGCATTCATATGGAAGTTCCGTAACTCCAAATTTTGTTTTTTTAGTATTTAGCTTATCGAGTTTATTCATCCTTTCCCGCGCATGTCGCTTTCTTTTATTTTTTTTGCTTTTAGGTTCTTTTTCCTTTTTTTCTGTAATTCGCCGGTTGGGCAGTGTTATGGGAGGGCTTAGGAGGTGGGTAAGGTGCTCCTGAGCTTATGGTCGATGTCAGTTTATGTACATTGCAATTTCTGATCGATATCAAGATTTTTAGATTTTTGGATTCTCATTCAGTGTGAAAAATGCATTGGTGAACAAATTTGAAGATATGTGAGAATTCTGTGACTTGTGCTGTGGGACTTTGCCTAACTTGAAGCGGTTGCAATCCCAGTTATCTCAAGCCTGATTGTCTGTTTATAGGTGTTACCGTCGAAGCTCTCCGTTCGAAAAGCTGACTTGGGACTTTTGGGGGTCATAATTGTATTGAACTAAACTAGCTGCCCGTCTCTCCAATTTTGATTAGATGAGGTCCTCCACCATCAGAGTGGATTAAACTGAATATCGATCCGCCCTCTGAAGACAAACTCAGAACTTGCTGGTGCTTAGAGACGAAGGATGTGATTGGCTTGGTGGTTTTGCCACCTTCGAGGAACATGCTCGTCAATATAAGCAGAACTTTTAGACATTATGGTTAGGGCTCAACTTTGCAAAACATTTTGGTTTTCACAAAATCATCATTGAAATTAACCATAATATAAAGCTATCAATTGATCTTGTTAGTTTGGAGTTTCTCATTGATAATGCTGGCTCAGCTTTGTTTGAAAAGATATCGAAGACTGTTGAACACTAACTTTTAAGTACAAAATGAAACGTAATTTTCGAGAAGGAAATTGTCTTGTTGACTTGTTTATTAATCTAGAAATCGAATTAGTGCATAGACATTATATTCTTTTTATTGCCTTCTAGAGAGGTACTTCATATTTTATTAGGTGATAACATAGTGATGGTAGATTTACGACGCTAAATGTTTATAATTGACTTTAACCCTTTATCATATATAAAATTAAAAACTAGGCTTGCGTTTATGCGGATTGTCATGCAAAAATGTAATATAATTAGGGCATGAAATATTTTAGTATAAATACGAGTCATTAGTTGTGATAGTACACATAAAATTTGATTATGAAATAACTAAACAACTAATTAGTGTAAAAATAAAAATTCACAAACATAATATGAAATATATAAGTATCATACTATTTCGAAAGTGCATCTAGATAGTAAAAGATTTTGTTTACTAACTAATATGGTAAAGACTTTCAATTATATTGTTATGCTAAAATAAGAAATATTTCTTAAATGCGAATGAGTTATAAGTAAATAGTGAAAATAATGAAGAGAGAAAAGAAAGATGAGGAGCAATAAATTAATGGTAATTTATTTTGCTATTTTTGTGGAGAAAATGGCAAAATCTATTCCGATAATGAGGAAAGTTAAATTCTAACAATCTATAATCCCAGATTAGATGAGACTTTTTATAATACATTCGGAATAATATCAAATTCGCTACACTCGTAGATAATATTTAATACATTCACCATTAAATGGGTGACATGCAGACGAATTCAGTAATATGATTAATGTCATCAACGCAATGAGAAAATTACAAAAAAAAGTCATAAACCTAAATTGTGCTAATTTAGCCATAAAAATTTTGCATTTGTACCAATTTAGTCCATCCGGTCAATTTTTGCAGGAAATAGCTGACGTGGTGCCGCTGACGTAGACGTGAGCAATTTTTATAATTCTTTATTATTATTTTTTTGTTTTTTCATTGTGGCCGGCAAAGTCACTGGTGACCCTCACCGACGACCATCACCGGCTTGCCGGGCAAGGCTTGACCTCATCGTCGCTGGGCGAGGTCAGTCTTGCCAGCGTCTAGGCTAGCGAGGCCATCGGCCATGGGGCCGACAAGGCTGGACTTCATGCAACCATGAATGAAGCGGCGTTTTGATGTCTCCAAGGTCTCGCTCGTGTCCATAAAAACATTGACCAAACACAAATCAAAGTAGCACTCCCCTCCTCCAGCTCAAAGTCACCTCATGCGTCATCGGGTGCAAGTTTGCAAACATTTGTTGACGAGTTCTTCCTCTCTACTTACGGTCAAATTGCAATTACATATCATGTCGAACGTGGATTCACACTCGAATATATGCTGACGAAATGCGCAAAATATCTCAATTGAATACGAGGAACTCGAGTTCCATAAGCAAATGTCAATATCATGCTTCTTAATGCAAGAAGAGCTTTGCTTTTGGAACTACAAGTTCACATTGAAGACGGATAAAAAAGACCCAAGAGAAATTCAGTTTTATAAATGATATCAACCGATTCTGAAGTGGTTCCAAGGTGCTATTGGATGTTTGCCGAAGGAAATTATCGCACATGGGCATGATGGGTCTGATATTCTCTACGTGACTAATGTTTCCAAGTATTTTGTTTTTTTTCCATATTTTGGGAATTCAACCTCGAGTCGAGTCTTATTTACATGCCTTGCTCGCTACCATCGAACCTAGCACCACGGCTTTACGGTGCCCTCACGAGCACGAATCGTCTGAAAAATTGAGGTGCGTGAGAGAGATCTAGATGTCCGAAAGCGAATGAATATAGTTGAAATTTCAGTGTACTGGTTCTCTGTTGTTGCATTCTTGCGTTGGGGGGGAGCTTTAGGACACTGCAAAGCCACTTTCCGATAGTCACGTGAATGTGCCATGAAGACAGGTGAGCCATCTCTTTTTGGCTCCCATCTTTTATAGCACTCATGCATCATCCATCCACACAATAATCTACCATTCACATCAACGCACACAATACTGTCTTCCGAGAAGATCTTATGTCTATCGTGGGAATGGGAGTCCGGTTTGTAATACAAAGAGCTGCTGCAATGCTGCAAATCATGGGTACATGCTTTTGGTTCTTTCGTATTAGAGTATCATCCAACAGTTCCGTTTACTTTTTCCCTTTTTTTACCTCAATTTTGATCTCGTTTCTGTTCCCTTGACAGCGAGTGGTTTCTTCTGATTTTGGAAAACTGGGAAGCAGTTTGCTGAACATCAAGATCACTCCGGGCTCTGAGTCTAACCACGTTGTGTGGTGTTTCTGGTATCTGTCCTTGTTCTCTCTCATGATCTGGTCATATGAGTAGGCACCAACTGCATCAACTTGATCCACAACATCAAAAGCTTGACACTTTGGAGAGGATTAAAATACAAATACAAAACGACTAGAACTGAGAAAGCCCATTTCGATTATCATATTCACTTTTTTCCTGGGTGAACCGTGGTTCCTTCCTTCCAACTCCCTCCGAGAGTCCGAGTCACAAGATCACGCAGAAAGAAGGTACTTTCTCAATAAAGAAAAAACAATTCTTCAATCTCTGTCAGTATGCAAAGACCTTTTCAACTGGCCCCACCAGCAGTTATTTGATGGAGATTGCATAGTGGTGGAACTCTCCTGTATTTCCTACAAAAGTTCTCTTGACAAAAAGTGCGAACTCACAAAAACCTAAGCACAAGAAAAGTTGTATTTCTTGTGCTTCACTCAAAAATGCACACATTCATTCCCATTGGTGGTTGACTTCAATCACATCTTTTTCCTCCCAGCACGACATCTCCTCCGCTTGGGACCTCCACTTCTCGTTGCTTTTCCTCACGGCCTTGCAATATTCTTCAATTAGTCTTTCAAATCACATGCCAATATAAATGCATCAACGGCGAATAACAACACCAGAAAAAATTTAGTAAACTAGTATCGCATACATAAATATTTCTGTTCTGCGTAAACTTTCTCATCGTCATCAACACCAGCGGGTCAGTTTCGATCTTTCCCCTGGCTGTACAATCAAGCCTGGGATGAAGGTCGAGAAAAACAAGAACACAAAAGTGGACAAATATGATATGACCCGGAAAGAGATCCCACTTTAAGAAAATAAAGAAAAAACCAAGAGGGTTCCTCAAAGACCCCAAATTGTTCCCAACACCACAAACCATCACCAAGAAAAAAAGGACAAAAAAACTAAAAACTATCAGAAAAAGCTCAAAACTTGAGTTCCCACCGATGACCTGAAAGCTTTCTCTACACTTCCTAGGAATATCAAAGTTCTGAACCTTTTTAACAGTCGCTTCTTGCTAAACCGAATTTGTCAGAGAAAATGTACAAAAACCAGCTCCTCAACATGGTTCAGACACCACAAGGCCCAGAATCAGCACCAAGACCAACAACCCCTTCCTTATCGTCCTCCTTTGGTGGGAACTCATTGAGGTCGAAATCCAGGACTTTGCCGCTCGTCTCGCTGGCTGCGCCAGGCGGATTAGCAGCTTGGCTAGACGAGGTACTCAAGTCTGCATTAAGCCTGTAACTTTCAAGTACTGCCGAGGACTCCGCCCCCATGGATTCACGACCTCTTGTGATAGTTTGACTGTTCTTGGTGGGCTTTTTGTGGCTGGACTTGTGACCACCCAAGGCTTGGTGGCTTGAAAAGGACTTACTGCAAATACTGCACTTGAACCTAACAGGCGTCACAGGATTGATTATCCTATTCTGGACATCATTACCAGCATGTACTTCTTCCAAGTTTCTGAGCCTTTTGATCTTTCTCCTCTTCTTCAACTTGCGGACAAGTTCATAGTAGGAACATTGTACCCGCTCTTCTTCAACACAGTTCATCATCATATTTACAGGCTCTTTAGGTTTTAACCCAGTTTCTGAAACGGCCTCCGGTTCTTTGTATTCTGCTATTTCAATGCAGTTTCTAGCTTCAATACCAGAATAAGAACCTATGAAGCAATTGGCTTCGTAATTCTCCTCCATCTTATGCTCATCCTTGTCATCAGTTGTTGCCTCAGTTCTGGGCTTAATCAATGGCGAGACTCTACCCGGTGGATTCCCATTAGCAAGCATCACAAGAGCTTCATGCACCTGTGCGTCTAAACCCACACCCTCGCCTGAGGCTGAACCGGACACCGATCCCGAGCCGGTGACAGAGGGTGTACCAGCTTTCTTGCCTCTCTTAGAGGTGACCCCCCATCCAGGGACGGACTTTGATAGATCAACGACACTTGAGCTCCTCTCCTTAGGATCATCATCAAAACCAAAAATCTGATCATCGTCCGTCTTCCGAACGACCACTGAATCCGAGACAGTAGATGATGAGCTTTGTTTGGCTGCGGTGGCTGGAGGAGGCTGAACTCCCCTCCAGTCCCTCTCGGGATGCGATCTCATGTGCCCGTACAAGGACTTCATCGAAGGGAAACTCTTGGCGCAAATCACACAAGTCCGGTGATCGTTCGTGGCCGAGCTCCCCCGGCTGTTGTTGTTGCTACGGCTTCTCTTGAACTTCCGTCTGTGAATCTTCTTGCGAGGAGGCTTTTTGGTGGACTGAACGTGAATTCTCATGTGACCGCCCAAGGCTTTCCCTGAGCTAAACCCTTTCCTGCAAAACACGCATACCCGAGAAGTCGACTCAGTTGCCGCCGGATATTCCGCATCGTCTTCTTCTTCCTCATAGCCGTCGCCGCCGTCTTTTTCACTGCTAGACTGAGCTTTTTGGATGTTCAGCTTGATGTAGAACACGCGGCTGCTAGCCATCAGCTCAGTCTCTTGTTGAAGATCTTCCTCCATTGAAGACTTGAGAGAAAGAAACCAGAGAAGTGAGGAGCAAAGAGACCAGCTATATATATCAAAACTGAAGCTTCAGTGTTGATTCTCTCTCTCTCTCTCTCTCTCTCTCTCTCTCTCTCTCTCTCTCTGAGATATTGCAGCAAACAAGAAAATTGACTGGTCAGAGAATATACTTAACAAAGGTACAGAAAACTAGGTCACCCAGAGAAAAGAACATCCTTGAATCGATCAGCCGACGAGAGAGAGAGAGAGAGAGAGAGAGAGAGAGAGAGAGGGAAGAAAAATAAGAAAGAGATCATTAGATCAAGAAGAGGTCGCTTAGCTGGTAAGGAACATACCCTCTTGAATGTGCTGGCCTCCAAGATGACCCCAGCAGAAGATATCGCTGAAAACTAAACGGCAAATCAGCTCACATTCACATAAAATCCCAGATCAAATCCCAAAAGCCATCGAGAGAGAGATTCCGAAGTAGGTGATCGTGCTAAGGAAAAGAAACCCACATGAGAAGCTAAGAAGCAGAAGCAAAAGACGAAGGTTGATGGTTAAGAAGGAGGAGGAGGAGGTAGCCAAGAGTTGCAGTGTTGAAAAGGTCCCTTCCTTGTGCAATCTCGAAAACTGCCGTCGAGGGAGGAAAATAAATTGACCGTCACTTTCTGTCTTCCCCCCATGGCCTCTCATTCCGTTTCACCTCTTCTCAGAATCCCTCCTTTTCCCATATATACACACACATACACTCCCCGAGCTCCCCCCCTCCTCTCTTGCTTTGACCATCTTCTCTCCAACGCGTCATAACCCTCTCCTTCCTTTCTATCACCCCAAGACCAAGAAAATGATAATAACCAAAAAGAAAAATAAAAAAAAGAGGAAGAAAACAAAAAAGGAGAAATGGCAAAAAGAAAAGAGAGAGAGAGATATCCAATCAAGCAAGGAGGAGTTGTGACTTGCGAGGCAATTATCCTCTCCTCGGTGATTTTGCTCGCTAATTAGAAAAAGGATCTTCTTGGGGATTAATAAAAGATTGACATTATCTTGTTGGGCACGTCACACTTTCCTCAAATTAATTTTTTTTAAGAATGTTCAAACTTTGAGAATCTCTCCACAATATCCCTTGAATCGTAGATCTTTTTCCTTTTCTTTTATGGCGATCAGCCTAGTGAATTAGCAAGCCTCTTTGTTGGTAAATTATAAAGAAAAAAAAAACCAAGGAATCCATATGATGGCATGGGATACGCAATTGGCATAAGATTACTATGGCAATCCACGATTCCACATGCACGGTTTCCTCATTTAAAGGCACCTAAGATGTCAATTACCAACGGAAAAAAAATACCAAAAGGAGGAGGACAACAATTTGCCCTGTAATTATACTTTGTTCCACGCGGTTTCCACTTTGACACTTCAGCTTCTCAGCCAATGTCCATATTTACCCCTTAATTTGAGATTTTTTACTTCATGCCTAGGTTACCAACTTGGGAAGTTATAGGATGGGAGAATGTTCAAACCCTCTGTCTTCGGTTAGGTTTCTGCTTGTTTCGTTGGAAGACGAATGATTCGAAAAAATATTTTTCTAAAAAATGATCGCTTATATCACTTTAAACAGTTGATCAATGAAAAATATTTTAGTCGTCAATAATAATATATGTGTAAATACTTTTGTGGATAATAAAAATATTTTTCGTTCGTTCATTTTTATCAGCAATATAAGCAATTGTTTTTATGAAAATTAATGTTTTGCAAGTCATCTATTTTCGCAAACAAACGCACCCTCAATTACTAGTCATATTGAATTAGACCCATCTGTTCATATACCGACTCGTAAGCACTTCTATTTATGTATGTGATTAAGAAGAAAGCAATAGGGACACACGTTGAAGTATTTTTTTTTCCAAAGAGGGTTTCACGTATTTGACAGCTACGTGGGTGGAGCTAAGTACTGTTGGGACTGAATTTCGCTTTAAAATTACGTACAAATCGAACATGGATAAAGTCAATCCGATTAGCAATTTCGAAATTTTGAATCGGAGATTTGATTAGCCCGTATAACAAACAAATCGTGTAGTTTTGTTATGTGTAATCTTCCTAAATTGATCTTATGTGCCTTAAGAAAATCCTAATAACCCCATTCGATCCATAAGATAGGAGTCCGCTTGATTGGACCGCTACACCATGTCCGACGCGCTTTTCTTTTTTGGTCGAAAGAAAGATTTTATTTCATGCGAAAAAGAGGTACATAACTTCAAGATAAGTATGCTAATTGCACAATCGAAAGATAAATCAATTTTGTACAGTCTGCAGAGACTCACTTCCGTAGAGACGGGTTTGTCCAGCGACTGATCACTGAATTTCGCATCATCATCGGTAGTGATGAGCGCATACCAAGATTTCCTTCCCTAATAGCGACAGCTTTGTCAAAAGGCTATCTGCGCCTAGGTTAGTCTCCCAAGCACCATTTCCGTATAGAGATGATAACAATAACAACACCGACGAGTTGAAAGAACACATATAACAACACCCTCACTCAATGCTCGTGCACATACATAACTTAAATCGATGAGCAATTCAGTCCTTTTACGAGCTTTTCCCTTCTTTGGTCCAAATGCAAAATCAAACTCAAAGCTGGAATTCAATTTAATTCATCAACCGAGATTCCTAAGCCAACCATTGACCCGAGAACAGATGAATTACGATGTCTCTGCTTTGACTATTCTCGTTGTCTCCCGTCATCCCCGTCTTATTCACGCGTGCCTATAAAATTTCCATAAAAAAGTATCGCTCTTCAATTATTTTCACAGAGAAAAATATCTTTTTAATCGTAAAGACGGGCTACCCGTGTCACTTTAATGTACACCAAGCGAAAACAGCGTATAGAAAATAGACGGACGAAGAACTTGTGATCGTTTTAGGACATGAATCTAAGCCGTTGCACAAACGAAGAAATTAAATTTAATTTAATGCGAAAGTCTACTGGAGATTTAGCGACCTAATAATTATGTGTTTTGAATAACAACTTTTATTTTGATAATATGCTATTTGGGTTCATTTAATTAGTCAAAACTAACTCGCATGCTTCAGAAAATGTAAGTTTTGCGGTCAGACATGTCAATTCTCAATACGTGCTTTTGTATAGTATTTTTTTTTCTTTCTTTCTTTTCTGCAAAAGGAGGAGACCAAACCGTGACGAAACTTCTATACTAGTAAACCCTGTCAATGATGTAATCATGAGTTCATACTTGGCAGGCTGAAATCGATCCCAAAGCAAAATCATATCTGGACCTTAGCACAGAGAACTGAATCGCAGAAAGGAATGGCAGAACTTCACGGTTCACACAGTAGGATTCAAACAGAAGGAGCTGACGAGAGGAGAGGGAAGGAAGCAAGCTAATATAGAGGAGCGACTAATCCATGATAAGAGAAGCTATACAGATACGGGTTCTTGACATTAGGACTGAATTACGAGAAAGCCACGCGAGGGGAGCGGGGTTCAACCGAAGAACTTGGGGTCGTAGCCGTTGCTGCTGGTGGCGAGGATGTAGTAGGCGACGATGTGGCCGATGGAGCCCCAGGCGAGGACGTCCACGATGTTGAAGCCGACGGGGTCGTTGGACTTGAGGAGGTTCACGTACTCCTGGGCCCTGACGTCGCCGGCCTCGAAGTGGGTCTTCCCGTTCTGCACCGGCACCTGCTTGGCCACGTTCTCCCTCTGGAAGTTGAAGAACACGAACCTCCCCAGGAACAGCGACAGCCCCGTGCTCAGGCTTATCACCACCGGCGCGCTCAGCTCCGCCCTTATCGCCCCCGACCGCCTCGGTGCGGCGGAGGCGGAGGAGGAGGAAACCTTGGTGGCCTTGTTGGCGAGGGGCCTGAGGCCTTGGAAGGAGATGTTGGCGGGAGAGAGGCCGCTGTCGTGGCGCCTCGAGGTGGCGCCGGCGGCGAGAGAGAAGATGGCGGAGGATGCGGCGGCCATCGTCGGAGAGATGTTGGTGAGTGTGTGGCGGGTTTTGGGTGGAAGCGATGGAGTGGAGGGGATGGGATTGATAAGATATGATAATGATGATGAAAGGTGGGAGGGGTGGGGAGGAGAGAAAGGCTGTGAGGATGGAAATTGAAGAGAGAGGGATTTTCGGAGGTGACGTGGGTGGATTTGATTGGACCTTTTCGGATGAGAAGATTTTTCGTTCCACGTGGCGCCTAAGCCAGCAAGGAGAAGAGGAGAGGAAACCAAGCAGTATCAGTTCATCTTCCAACGATAAAAAAAAAGTAATAGAGAAAGTTAGTTCGAATTTAAGGAGTTAGAGAAGGTATATACATCTAGCACCTCTAAGGTTTTAAAAAAATTACAAGGTATACCTACGTTATTCAAACTTGCCATTAGACCTTTGACCTTGAACGCGAGTTCCTCTATAAATAGATGGCGATCGAATAGACTCAAGCTTAACAAAAAATTTTAATATTCGATCGAGCTCCAGCTGGGTTTCGAGCATCAAATAGGCAAGTCGAGGTGAGCTCGAACTTGGCACCGTATCAGCTAAACTTAACTCGAATCGTTGACACCCCGGCCCAAAGAAATTGCGTTTTACCGATTAGCATTGTGGTGTGTAATTCTTATATTGTCTCCATTGGATATTGTCTTCTTAATCATGAGGGAGTCTTTGTACATGATCATTAAGAACTCGCTGTTTCTTCATAAGCTTCCAGAGTTTTTCTCCGTAGATAATATTGGGGCTAATTTGAGACCCGGTTAATCTGATGGACGGGTCAAACATTGTAATCATCAATGATAACTACTCCACGACCGGTGGCAGTCGACACCGAATTTCATCGGCATCTTCCACGTCCAACCAAGTCCTTGCTTTGGTCCTTCAGTCTTACAATCAAATCAACAAATGTCGATAAAATAGACATGCATCCGCATGTTGCGCAGGATTAAAAGATAAAAAAGAAGTTATCTTATCTTAGAAAGAATAATCATAATAAAACAAATAAGCACCATTAAGAATTTGCGCAGTCATTTGCTCTTTAACGTAAATGCACATTTAACCACTAAGATTTACCTCAGTTGCCATTCTTTCTGCTTGGGAAGAGAAAGGTGGGAAATTCCTTCTCAAGGAAGGTTAGCCATCCTTCCTACTAAGGAAGAGAAAGGTGGGAAATTCCTTCTCAGGGAAGGTTAGGAGTAGAGACATGTAATTTCAAACGTGGGTTTTAACTCTCATGCCCTGTAAGAGGCAGGACAAAAGTCCGAGAGTAAATTGAGAGTTAGAGTATGACAAACAAAAAAAAAGAAAAACATAAATGCACATTTTATAAGAAAATTTGAGTGGTTGAATGTGATTAATTATAATCAAAGACAAATGATTAAGGTGAAGAATCCATGATAAATGCTTCCCAGAGAATAGTGCACATAAACTCAACTAGCGCTTAGGTGAAGCATTTTTGTGACAAATGCAACAAAATTTCTAAGTTTGAGAGAGGCAATCTAGCTATTATGAGTCTAATGTATCATTAGAAGAGGTTATTTTACTAGAAATACTCTTCCGCATGTATTTTGTAGAGATTATATTCAAGCTATGACAATGAAGGTTGTGCCATTTGGAAGAGGGTCTTCTGCGGAGAGGAGAGCTTGTTTTGAGCATGAGAAGTTCTGTGTCAACTAAAATCTTACAAGACATCAACAATTCTAGTGACTTATATACAATATTTCACCCTCACAAAATGGAACTCCCCTGTGGACCCTGCTCTGTCCACGCACTCACACGAATATCATCCAAAAAGCTGCACAGCGAAAAGAAGATTATTAACAGTGACCGCACATTCTGCTCAGATGAGGGAGTCTAGGTACGAGAAGTTCCGTCGCCGGGCATACTCGAGGAGGCTACCATACGTTCGGTCCCAGACTCCGATGAAAAGCGACTCGGTGTCGGGACTGAACGACATGCCGGATATCTCACCGAAAAAGTCGATCTCCTGCTCTTTCTCGTACCCCGCTTTTGTATCATAGACATGGACGAAATCTGCAGGTTCTGCCATTGCCATATACCGGCCATCAGATGTATAGCGGATAGACCGTATGGCTCCAAGGTTGCCTTTCAAAGCAGCAATTGACTTAGATAAGTTCCGTATGTCCCAAATCCTACAAGTTTTGTCCTGGTTTCCCGTAGCAAAAGTGATGCCATCTGGGTGCCACTCCGATGCAAAGGAGAAATCCAAATGCCCGCATAACGGCATGATTGTCTGCAAAGAATGAGTACTCCGGTAAGTATAACGAATTCAAATATATCTGATAAAACGAACTAAGCAGACAAGATGTGGAAGAGGATATTACTTTTCCAGTTTTTGCATCGACCAGAATACCATCAGGATCATCGCCAACTATTACAAGGAGCTTCCCATCCGGACTCAAAGAAGTATGCTGCAACCAAATAAATAAATACACAAAAACCCATTCTCAGAAAAAGAGACCAACAATAACTATCGAATCCGAAACCATTTCTCAAATAACCGAAGAAGGAAAATGCAAGACCCTTACATTCACAGGCCAATCGTAACGGAACTGTTTAGACAGTTCAAAACTTTCCATATCAAAGTCTCTGACTCCACAGTCATTGTTCGATGCTATAAAGTGAATTCCACCGCTGAAAAATAAATAAAAGGAATTAGCATCATATTTAACGGAACTAATTTGACGAGGGAAAGATCATTGAGGTAGCAACACTGGACCTGGGACTGACATATATCTCAACTGCATTTGTGATGGCATTATCATCATAAGTTGTCCTGGAACAGAAGCTAATTCCAGGCCGATCTAGAAACTGCACACCAACAGGATAAGTGATAAAATCTTACCAATTGATACGCCAATGTTTAACTCACAGCACTCTTTTAAATAATATAATTGCAGCCAAGGCAATTCCCTGATCATCCCACTAAAAGGACAATACATCTGAAAATCACAGCTATGGATCATATTTGAGAGCATCCATGAAGAAAACTTACCAAATCGAATGTTTAAGCTGAATAATTGGATATTTTGTGAAGAACCCTCGATCTTAATATGCTTGTATGCAATCATCTAAACAAAGAGAAAATTTTTTGTCCCAATCTAAGTCCACTGTTACAGAATTTACCTTACATATGAGCTCTCCCTGAAACCCGCCCGCGACTAGAAATCTATCCTTTACTGCTAGAGTACTAACTTGAGTCTGCGTAAATCCTTCCAACAAGCTTCCAGGATGTTTCTGAGAACAAGATTTATCTTGTTAATTAGTAGCTCGCAATAATCATAAACCTCGATAGAGTGATATATGATAAGTACCCACCTCATTTGGTGCCACATGTCCTGCGAGATTAAGAACTTCAGACTTCTTGCCCGTCAATGAAGACCAATGAACGACAGAATAGTTTGACATCAAGTAAACATCATGCTTTGATGTTGCCCAAACCAGGTTCCTCAACTACAATGACCAAAAAAGATGATGATATGATCAGTCCTACACCCCGCAAAACTGTAAAAACTTTTAACTTGCCCAATCAATAAAAGAAACCCACTATTGATTGTAATACCATGGGCTGAAATGACCAATTTATTTCAACGTGCAGATATAAATTGATACTTCAGAACCCTAATAGACACTCTAGGGGCTCCCCACCTTTAAAAACTTAAGTAATATGCAGATAAACAACAGCTATAGGATGCAAAACCACCCTCCACCTACCTGGAAATGAAGAATAGTAGATTTGACAGATCTTGAGTTCCGTCTAAACTCATAAAATGAGTTACCTTTCTCTGTAACTGTGCAATCCTGTGAAGTAGACACACACATCAAATGGTTGTAGACTGACATTGATCCAACAAATACACCTACAATCCCTATTATTCCCTATTGATAAAAATGGATGTTAAAAAGAGAGGAAAAGATCGCGAAACAAACTGTTTTTACCTTCTCTGATTTCTCTCCAGACTGAGGAACATTTTCATAATTCTTATATTGTTCTAGCCTAGTCTGCCGGTACTTCTCCCTTGTGATGCTAAGCCTTTCCCAAGGAATTCCCTGAATATCTCTTCCTCTTCTTGCTTGATCAGCAGTAGTATCAGCAAATCTATTATTCTGCATAAGAGAAATACCCAGCAAACAAAAAGGGGGGAGAGAGAGAGGGGGCAAAAATGAGTCACTGCTATGTAAGGGCCGAACTGAAAAACAGTTCAAAATGCTTGAAACACAGATTATAATCAAATGAGCCTTGAATACAATTGTAATGATAACAAAGCGGATTACTAACCGACATGTCTAATTCATCAACATCAGATTCCGGGTCGGCCAATTCTCTGCCATGGAACTCTTCATCAGCATCAACATCTTCTGCTTCATCGTCGTCTGCCACATACTCACCATCGTCCCCTTGGTAATGGGACATCTTTATCCCGACAATGAACCTACTGAAAAGCAAATTGACATAAGATTACCAAAAACAAACAGAGAAAGCTACATTGAACAAAATCATGTAGACCTTTCTACACAGTTTGCCAAATGATACAGAGTGCGCAATGAAATAAACAAGAAGAGGAGGGCAAAGAACATACGAACCCCAGGAATTTGTTTTTTTTTTTGAAAGGACTGAAAAGCGTGTTCACCAGCTCTATGAGGCGAAAAATGGCGGTGCAATCGATACTATAAGGAGCATAAGCTACAACAATCTTCCGCTTGAGCACATGAAACCACCTACACTGATTAATACCCAGGAGCTCATCTTCCCTTGTGACCCAAAACCACAAAAGAAAGCAACAAACAACAAATGATACGCCAATCATACTGATCGCCTGTATAAGGAGAAGGGGAGGGTAACATGGCGTTCATGTAACCATGTAGAACCAATTGTCCACACGACAGAAATGCGAACGCCGAAGCGATCAAATCACGCTACTTTCGACGGAGCAAATCCCCCACTCTAATTTCGTTCCCCCCCCCCCCCCCCACCAAATCCCATCACTGCAACACACTAACAACACGAACAGCAAGGCAGTAGGAAACAACCCATTTGACAAAATACCCTCCCACGCGCTCACAACACTCCTAAGCGCCCCCCACATCACTCACGAGCCACATGCTTTGCGCGAACTCGACACGAACGGCGGAACGTCAACAACCTAATCCCTCCCTACCGGTTGCCCAATCTCGACGACGACAAGTAAAAATCGCGGCAAACAACAAGAGCAAAACAACACTACGACGACGCAGGACAAGCCCGAGCAAGCGCACGGGCCACCGAACGCACGAACCCCCAGAACAAGCTCGATACGCAACAGGAAGCCAAAAGCCGCGGCGCGGCCAAAAGCCAAGCGAAAAAAAAAATCCCCTCGCCGCTCGAGCCGTGGGGGGCTATACGCGGAGCCAAAACCGCGAGACGATGGAAATCGGAAGGGAGCCAGAATCGATCCTCGGGCGTCGAAATCGAATCGAGACGAAGAACAAACCAAAAACGAAGAACACGCAAGAGACCATTGGGGGATTCACCTCTCTCGGGGCGGATTCGTGCGATTGGAGGAGACGCGGGGGGACCGATCTGGAAACAGCAAGAATCTTTGCACAACAGATACCCCGATATCGAACGGAGGTTGCGTTAATATCTCCTTAACAGCAGAATTTCATGAAGGAGAAGAAAAGGCAATTTACAGTGAGGGAGAGGGCCAACAGCAACTTGACGGTGAACGGATCCCGTCGAATCCCACAAAGACAGAGAGAGAGATGACGGTGCCGATTTATCTCTTTTTTTCGGGCAATTGACGACGAGATTTGCAGAAATATTATACGTGACGTTCACGGGTCTCTCCATCTGTAATTTATTATCTTGTTTTAACGTAAGGAAAACACAACCAAAAATCCCAAATTATGATACTTGTCGCAAATTTACCCTGAATTTTTTTTTATGATACGAAAAACTCTAAACCATACCATTTATGGCATGTTTACCCCATGATACTTTGGTGAGGGCCTTCCCTCGACCATGGCCGGAGGAGGGAAGATAGAAGAAAGGAAAACCAACAGAAAAAGGAAAGAGGCGAAAATGCGCTTGGACCAAAAGTATTATGAGGTAAATGTATTATAAGTGGTATAATTTTGAATTTTTCGCGTCGCAAAAAAAAGTTCATGGTAAATTTATTACAAACAACGTAGTTTAAGATTTTTGGTGGTATTTTTCCTTTAACATAAAATAATGGGTTTTGCTTTTTCAACTCTACCGGTTGGTAATTATCTGGAATTTTTACCTTTAACTTCTCGCACGTGGGCATTTGATGCGTGTATTATACCACGGGCTCGAGATGAAATTTGTTGGCTATGTTAATGGATTTTGTTTGGAGCGATTTTCCAAATTTTCTTGCATTTTTGCTTTTTGTTGATCTTAAATATTTGGAAGTTCCTACTTACCTTTACCAAAAAAAAAAAATATTTGGAAGTTTCATCGTACGCAAATGCCCACCTTTAAATTCATATATAATCCTTTTCACAACTTTCTGAAATTTTTTAGTAAAGTTGATAAAGACAATAAGAGTATTTCGACTTTCTTAAAAGTTGCAGTGGAATAATTCCTAGATCATCCGGCTCTAAGTGCAATTTCTTCTTCTTTTTCTTTGTAGTTAGAACACCATGATCTAAATAGGACCAATTTGCAATCTGCCGAGGTGGCAACCGCTCAACATTAAATTAGACGTATGCGAGTTCGACATAAAAAAATGCTTTTAAAAAAAAATTTGCTTTTCACTGATTATTTTCTTTTTTGAAGCTTGGGTTCACTTGGCAATTAATTGGAGTACATATATTGTGTAAAGACATGAAAGTTTAATATATTGTGTAACTAAGATCACAAAAGTTTAATACCCTTAAGTGAAATTTACCGTATTTTCGTCCACAATTCAAAATTGTTACATCATTGGAACACTTTTATATAGACGAAAATGTTACATACCGCGTCTTGTAAATGACAAACCTAAAAGTCCTAAAATATGAAATCGATATGCATATCCATGCATCCCATGTTTGGGATGAAAGAGGGTGAGGAAACGATGGGCCAAATTCCCTTAAATAATATCAACTTTAATTCAGATATTCAATATTGATCCATACTTTTTATTGTCTCATAAAACATCTGCTTTCAGTTGGTATCCTCATCTAATCTTGTCAAATTTCTGTCCAATGATCCGTTAAATATTCGACATGTCATAACATGTGTACTCAGCAATTCAACTGTCATCGCAGCTACTATTGAAATTTGAATGGTATCAAACCGGACTAAATGTAGAAATGTAAGCATTAGGGCACGAATGATAAAATTTCAATTCATCGACCCTATTTCTATTCCTCACGCAAGTTTTTGAGCAAACAAAAAATTTATATTCCCGAAATGGAAATTTATTTGATAGATTATTCTTAAATTTATGTTCTCAGTAGTCAGCTGGCAGTGGCAGGTGGAGGCGGATGGTCAATGGGCAGGTGACGGATGGGGCGAGTGGAGGCAGACAGTCGATTGGCGGTGGTGGGCAACAATGGCAAGTAATAAAAGAAAGTTGTTATTTTTTTTCTATTTCATAGATAGACTAGTAGAAAATTTTAACTTCAAACTTATTTCTGGGCTAAATTTTTTTTTAAAAAAATGAAATTATTTTATCAAACAGATTTCTATTTCAAATCAGTTCCCGTTAACAAAAAAAAAAAAGAATGGTTAGCATTCGCGCCCTTAATGCTTAGATTTTGGCAACAAAGATCAAAATTGATGGAAGAATTTACCTAGGGCATCATCAGATCCGAACGTGTACACAAACTGGAAAAAAAAAAAGAAATATTGAACTCACAATTGGTGCGTCCGAAAACAAGGAAAGTACTCCAACTGTGTGCAATTCTTCCATGTCGACATCGCCATGAGTCACCGAGTACACGTGAAATGTCACGTCGTATTTTAAGAATATTAATTAGACGACAACTTGACGATAGCCAAATTTAGATATCAATAAAAAAAAATTGGTGGTTTATAAAAAGACAAACAAAATTATGACTAAACTTGAGATTCAAACAGAAGTTTGTATTATTTTATTAGACAAAAGAATTTGAATTAAACTTTAATCCCAAGTTAAAGTCGATACTTTTTAGGAAAATTGGACCAAAAGAACTTAGGAATAATTGTCAAAAAAATTCTAAAACTATTGTGCGGTTGCCTATTTAATCATAAATCTTTCAATTGTTTTAATTTTGTTCTAAATCTTTTGACAACTCGCTAAATTAGTTATAAACCTTTTAATTATGTCAATTTAGTCATAAACTTTTTAACGACTTACCAATTTAGTTCTACCGATTAATTTTGGCAAAAAAATTACTAATATGTAAGCTAACCATTTTACATAGCGTGGCCAATACTAATATGGATAATTTTTGCATTTTTTTAAATTTATTTTTTCTTTTTTTCCCTAGCTTGTGGCCTGGTACTGGCCACACGTGAGGTCTCAACCCTTGTCGTCCTAATCGAGGGCAACCCTCGCTGAATTTGGCGATACCGCTCTTGCCAAATTTGGTGAGGGCTCGACCCTCATGACCTGAGTAAGGGTGGTCCTCACCAAATCCGAAAAAGCGACCCTTACTCAAGACATGAGTAGGAGTGAGCATGGTTTCAGGTTCTACCCTGGAACCTGAAAACTTGACGGATGAGAATCTGTAAGTTTAGATTTCAAGGTATGCAGGTTAGGTTCCAGGTTCAAAAAATTAGGAAATCTATTTCGATGGGTAGGTTTCAGGATCTAGGTGGAACTTGGAACCTAAAACTTACAACTTGAAACCCAAACAAGTTTTTTGTATTTTTTTTCTTGGTCTATATTTTCACGTAATCTTACGGTGTTTTATGGCATTAAATGATAAATGTATAACCTGAAATCACTAGTCTGAACTTTCATTTTATGACTTATTAATGTTTATTATTCATTGTGTGTCTAAATATAGATTGCGGTTAATGGATCAAAGCAGTAAGTGGTAGAACTTGAGTAAACCCTATAATCAACCTGGAACCTATAATATGATAGGTTCCAAATTCCAAAAAATTAAGGAACCTATTCTCATGGGTAGATTCCAAGTAGAACATGTATGGATCATGAAACCACTCACCCATAGTATCGATTAACACAATAACTTCTCATTTTAATTGTCTTTATTTGAACCGTAATATCAGAAAACCAGTCTTTTGTATTCTCTTTGATGAATAACAAGTTTGTTTGGTATTATTGCGTACATTTTTGTTTTGTTTAATTAAAAATGAATTAAAAAAAACTCGTTAGACACTAGAACGTACTCTAAAACCGGTGACAAAATAAATTCTAGATTCTAAGTTCCGACGGATAAGTTCCAAGTTTAAAAAAAAATGAAGAATCTGTATTCGAGTGTAGATTTTAGAAGGAACCTATAAGGAATCTAGAACCGCTTAGCCCTAATAGTGAGGGTCAAGCCCTCGTCCGACCATGGCCAATATTGGCCACCGGCCAAAGTGAAAGAAAAGGAAAAAGGAAAAAGATGATTTAAAAAAAATGCAAAATTTATTCACATCAATGCGAGCCACGCTATGTAGGATCACCGACGTCAATGTCAGCGATTTCCAATAAAAATTAGCCAAAATAACTAAATTGACAAGCCGTCAAATAGTTTATAACTAAATTGACAAATCATCAAAATGTTTAGAACTAAATTGATACAATTGAAAAGTTTAGAACTAAAATGACAAGTTGTCAAAAGATTTCAAACTAAATTGAAACAATAGAAAGGTTTAGGAAAATTCTCGCAGAAGGAACTGATTAAGATAGCAAGTTTATTTTCTGTTCGGAAACTTTTCCCAAATAATGATCACCACCACTTTACCAATAACAATGCCATTCTTACATACATAAGATCGAAAGAATTCACTACTCAAACCACTATTTTAGTAGGAACTTGTATTAATTCATTAATTGTATTTTGCAGACTCGAAGGATCGAAACCATTCACGTTCATCAGCAGAGACAATTAAAGCAAGAACGTAAACACCCCGACTAAAAACTATTTAAAGACCCGACTCACTTGCACCTCAGTTCCAAGGAATCCACATATACCCTTTTTCTAACCCCCAAAGAGACAATAACAACCAACCAAACTCAAAAGTTTCTCCACAGCAGACCCACTGGTTTCTATTTATTCGATAAAATTACTAACGGCCGGCGAGATGATGCATCTCATAGCCAAGGAGAGCCCTATCCCATCGCATACTTTTGAGTCCAGGATCGAGCAGTGCCCTCGTACTTTGCCCTGTCCGTCTTGTACATGTGTGCGATCTCTGGAACCAGAGGATCATCAGGGTTCGGATCAGTCAGGAGAGAGCATATTGAAAGAAGAACCTGCATTCGCAAAATATGCAATCAGAGAAGGCAATCAAACCGAATTGCATAACAAAGCACTTCCAATTTGTGCTGGTTACTGGAAGCTCCCCTATCAAGCAAGCAAGGAAGAAGCGGCTCTTAAATGTATTCCCAATTTCCAACATGAGCACAAACAAGACGGTCGCCAAAAAAATATCCATGTCAAATAATGCTAATGGACAGGAAGACTACCTTCGATATTGTAAGGGCAGGGCTCCATTGCTCCTTGAGAATATCGAGACAAATGCTACCATTGCTGTTAATATTGGGGTGGAAAACTTTTGTCCTAAAGGAAACCTGTCAAGAATATGCATACATTCTCATCCAAAATCGTTACCTAAAACTCAACCGACTGACTAGGCATCAGTTTGCAGAATCCAATTACAATGCCAAGATATGATTAATTGTTGAGAGATACATGACAATGCAATATAAAGTCACGGTGTAGTTCAATGAGATAGGGTAAAGTTACCTTGGGTGGCTTGAATGGATAATCGGGTGGGAAATGAATGGAGACAAGGAACACACCCCCAGCAAACGGGCTGTCTGTAGGACCCATAATTGTTGCTTGCCAATGGAACATGTCATCAGCAACAGGACCTGAGTACAAGAAGAAAACAATGATGAGACGCAGAAAAATAACAAATCGCTTTTCAAAATTAGCCCAAAACCTTGCCATCTGCTCGATTTCAACAATGGAAATGAAAAGCCTAGACCTGATATCATAACCTAAAACAAAAGGTGCTAACCAGTATGTATCCCCACATCACGCGAAAAAGAGGTGTTGAGTATTACATACATAACCATACACTGCAACAAGGATCCATGTGCAAATACTAGCTTGCAGTCACCATATCTACAAATGTCGCTCATCCGATAGTTCAAAAACCTCGTATAACGAAAAACTATACTAACTACATTGGCAATTTATACACAATCACATCCCAAACAAAAATCCCACACAAGCAGATGTCTCCGAATAAATTATCACGGAACATGTACACACCATTCACGACTCAAGAAGTAAGAAACAAACAGCTTCTCAATACAATCAATCAAAGGTAAGCACTTAAGCAGCTAAAGATACAAACCAGCACTGCAAGAAACAGGAGGGTCCTTCTGTAGGTCCTTCAACTCCTTGTTAATCCGCTTCGAAGCCATCCCAGAATCAAAAGCTCCTGAAGCCTTTACTTCCTGAATCAAAATTCTGGCCAAGTTAATTCCATATTGACGAATTCCAAAAACGTAAGCATACCGTCCACAAACCAATCATGGGCAAGAGCGGTCGGCTGCGAATTTCAATTCCACGCAAATGCAAAGCACGATCACACAGAACTTCATAACATTCAGAAGCAGTGTCACGTCCACGGAATCATTGCCCTCACTTATTTATGCACAATCAGGGTATCAGAACCCCATGTCATTATTTAACCGACTCTAGACAAGTCCTTGTAAGCCAACTCCTCCGCGAACATCAAACGCGATCAGAAATAAAACTAGCGAATCAGCATCCTTCTCATCCTCTTAGACCAAATAACTACTGAAGCTAGGACAAAGGGGTTCGAAGCACCCGCATATTCGCATGTGAGGGGACAACTCGAAACGCCGAACCAAATCGTGACATCACTGTATCGCCCAGAGAGAAGTCAAAGCCGACCCACCTCCACAAAAAAGAAGAAAAGGACAACGAGAGACCTAGCAGACGCCCCACTGAAACACACACACACACAAATCGACAAAACAAAAAGGGAGCGACAGAGAGAACAGAAGCACGATCGAGGATGATCAAGCCACGATCGGAGCCGGAAAAGCACGAACCTGGGCGGGAATTTACACAGACGAGCGCACGAGCGCGCCGCCCAGCAAGAGGGCCGACCCCCCCCCCCCCCCCCCCCCAAGCCTCGAGAGGCCGGAGACAGGACGGATCGAGAGCCATCGTAGACAGACAGACACACACCCACGCAAGAGATAAAGCGAGAAAGAGGAGGCGAACCTGGAGCGGTGCGGGGGTGCCGCCTAGGGTTCGTGATCGGGACCGCGAGCGAAATCGAGGAGTAGAGCCTCTGGGAGGAATCGGGGAAGACGAAGACGAAGGACGGGGAGGGTGAGGGTGAGGGTGAGGGTGGGGGAGGGGGCGGCGATGTGGAGGCATATAAGAGGAGGGGACGGAGCGTGGCGGTGATTGCGTGCCACGTGTGCTGGGCGCTTGGTGGTGCGCTTCCTTCCTTCCCAGAGATTTATATTATATTATATTAGGCTACCCAATTACATAATATTTAAAAAAAAAAAAACTTGGCAAAGTGTCGAGCAGGTTTCCTAATTTTCTTTTTTGATTGGCTAAACTGGAAAACTTCGTTAGCGGATAAGAACGCGGTAACTTTCTTTCCCTTTTTTTATTATTATTATTATTTATTGACGAGATCATCTTTTTATTTTTGTTTTGTTCTGAATCTACAGGGGAAGGTCGTTTTCGGAATTTTCATGTATTCTTTCGATATTATTTTAAGGACGTGATGATTGCAATTTAAACCTACGGCGGACGGAGGGGGGTAAAAGGGTAACTTCGCCCTTACGCCCTCCCCCCCGGCCACGTCTGCATGGGCTCACCGCATGTTTAGGCCCATTACAGAGCGGCCCATAGGAAATGTGGATAACAAAAAGTGGGATTATTATAGGCAGAGGGTAGACCAACGCGCGTTTTTATCATCGATTGACCAAAATAACCTTCTGGGCCCCCGTCTCTTTTCTTCACCTTCCATGTTTATTGTTATTAATCATTGATAAAGCATACTTTAATTTTCCTCGTGTCTTGTTTCCCACTATTTTCCCATTTTCTTATTAATTTATGACCGATTAAATTTTCGTAATATTTTTAGGTTTGCGACTATAGCCCATAAAATTTTACTTTGCTTTTACCCGTCTCATCTTGCTCCACCCGTTGCCTATACCATATGTCCCGCCGGGCATTTTTTACCGGAAAAAAATTTGCCCCATTCGAGGTATAGTTCGTGCCATTTCGTTGCTATTAAAGTTACATTAAAGAATTAATAGTCTAAGTAAAGAAGTATTTTCTCGACCGAAGATTGAAAATTTTTTTACAAAATTTAGAATGTAGATGGGAGAAGCAGCGATGATAGTGGGAAACAAAACATGAGAAAAGGTATGCTTAATTAATGATTAATCATTTTTTAAAATAGATGGATATTCTAGTCAGTTAGTAATAAAAATATAAGGTGAAGAATAGCAATGGGAGGACCTAAAAAACCTACTTTATCTTTGGTTCTAATTCTACTCAAAACTTTTTTTGTGTCTCATAAAAAACATTTACTTGAGTCCCATCTCTGCTCCGTTAACTCTTTGTCCAAAATCGCTCTTAATGATCCTTCATGGCATTTTCCACACCATTGCTCTAGGTGTTCCCCAAATTTCAAATCCAAGAAGAAGTATCATGGAGATGAATTTCCACATCAACTCCAATGACGTATTCTTAGATCTAAAATTTGGGTACAAACTAGAGCAATTAGGTTGGCTTTCTTTAATTGCTCTTACTCCTAAGAGGGTCTTCATTAGGGATGAACATGGTTCTAGATTCTACCCTAAAATCTGAAAACCTGACCAATGGGAACCTATAAGCTACAAGTTCTAAGGTAAATAGGATAGATTATAAGTTCCAAAAATTGGAAAACCTGTTTTGACGGGTAAATTCTAGATTCTAGATAGGTGGAACCTGAAATCTGAACTTGTCTCCTCATGATCCTATGGTGTTTCATGTCATTAGATGATAAGCGGGTACTTTGGAACTACTAGTCTGAGCTTTTATTTTATGATTTATTAATATTTCATATTTTTTATGTATCTATATATAAGTTGTGGTCAGTAGATCATAACAGCAAGTGATATTTATTAAAAGTGATGATTCACTGCAATTGTTCATTTAATAATACAGATGGAACCTGAGTAGACTCTAGAACCGATCCTCGAACCTATGATAGGATAGGTTCCAAGTTCTAAAAAATATAAGGCTCACCCCTAGTATCGATTCATGTAATAACTTCTTATTTTAGTTATATTTATTTGAACCATAATACAAGGAAAACTAGTCTTTTGTATTCTTTTTTATGAATGACAAGCTTATTTAGTATTATTGCATTCATTTTTGTTTTGTTTAACTAAAAATGCAATAAAAAAAGAAACCTGTTAGATCCTAGAACTTATGACAATGTAGTTTCCAAGTTTTAGGTTTGAATGGGGTAGATTCTAGGTTCCAAAAAATGGGAAACCTCTTGCCTATTCTCTTGCATCAAGCTAATGCTCTTTTGCCATTTTTTCGTGTGGCATTTCCCATGTCTCACCGTTCATTTTCACGAAACTTGTCAGATCTAGGTCTAGCCGTGTGATGTGTAGGCAAAAGTCTCTGAATCGTCCAATCTCTTCAACCGACATTAAGACAGAAAGAATATCGCCGGATTTGTGTGGTTTGGGGTCAGACTTGTCCATGACTCAATCTTTTCAAGTTGATTTCCGATTGAAAAATGGGAATAAAATTAGGGCTTTCATTTGGTTTGGGGAGGTAACAGGTCGCGGGAGTGGCTGATAGCTGTAGTATTTCTATGGAATGTGATTGAGGATGGAGCTTGAAAGAATTGCGACTAAACTTCTCTTTAGCATAGTGTTTTTCACTTAGTTCAATGAAAAGGAAGAGGCGTTGTAACTAGGGCTTTACATAGCCCGATTGGTTCGGTTGGACCACCTGGGAACGGATCGGATTGGTTGGTCGGATCCCAGGACTTGGCAGTCCGATCCACGATTTCGAAAACTGGGAACTCCTGATGAGTAGCAATAATATGATGCTGGTTGAGTCGCCCCTCATTACGAGACAAAAAAAAATTTGGGATAGAATTGAGTATGGATATAAAGTTTGGGTTTTTTAAGGTATTCGGTCCAAATGGAAGAGACAAATGTGAGGTGAATGGGTAACCGATTTTCTTTCCTAAGATGGAAGGTTTTTTTCCTGAATTGATAATAAAAAGGTGTGCATCAAGCCAAAGAGGGGATGAAAATAGCAACCCCTAAGCAAATCACACTCAGATTTCACTCGATTTCTACTTTCCATCTTCTATTTATCAAGCCTGTACTTTGAATCTCAATACAAAATGCAGATAACAATAAAACCAGACTATGTTCAATTAAATCGAAATTGCTCTTGTTTGTTATAATTCCTAGCCTTTGAGATAAAGTTGCTATGACGCATCGGAACGGGCCCATTAATCTTCCTATCATTGAATTAACATGCGCAAGGTAGTTGATAAGTCCTTGCGATATCGTTTTTAAATAACAGGGATAGCCTCCGAAACACTGATTAAGCATGCTTAACTAGAGAAAAAAAATATGAATTATCTGAAAATCAATTCTATATAGCTACTTAAGAGGGGTCCCACGCCCCACCCGACGGCGCTCAATGACATAATCTTTAACAATGAAAGGCGAACCAAGTTCCGACAGCCGCGTAGCATGTGGGACACAGAAGGACTGCGATCATGTCAAATCAGTGGGGAGCTCGGAAGAGCTGCGAACATCTTATCATTCATGGAAAGAAGAAATACTCCTGAATGTCGGCGTTGAAGACTTCTTGGAGCGAGAGAGAGAGAGAGAGAGAGAGTGCGGTTCTTGGAAAGGGCAGAAGGGGGGGGCGAGAGCCCCCACACGTGAGTCGCTCTTTTCTCCGATCTGATCATGAAGTGTCTGAATTTGAAATGAATTGTTTTTCACGGATTGGTTGGAGGGAGGAAGGAAGGAAGGAAGGAGGAAGGTCAAAATGGGGAGGGAGAGATTGTGGTGTTGCGTCCACAATGACCGCCCAGATCGAGAGGGCGACAAGCAGACGTGGTGAGTGGTCCACTCATCTTGCCCCCTCCCCATCTCCAACGATCACTTCCCTCTCTCTCTCTCTCTCTCTCTTCCTACTTCTATCTTTGGAAAAGAACTCCCCGTTTCCTCAGGTTCTCTCTCTCTCTCTCGCTCTCTCTCTCTCTCTCTCTGTTGCGCGTTCTTGTTTCTTGTTTCGGCTGACGAGTGGCGTTTTGACGGAGATTTGTTCTGTTTTTCGTTTCTGGGTCCTTTTTCTTTTGTCATTTGCTAATTTGGCGAAGTTGGGTTTTTCCGGAATCGGCAGTTTCAAAGCTGGGAAAATCTCGTGGAGAATCGAAAAGGCCTCGCTGGGTCAGCACGCGTCTCCGCTTCTGATCGCTTTGAGGTGGGCCCTTGTTCCTTGTTCTTGTCCCATCATCTGTTCTTTCTATGAAATTCCCACCTTGTTGTTGTTTGCGGTTTATTTGGAATTCGGTGCTTTCATTCTGAATGTTTCTGTTCCGCGGGTACCCACAAAAGAGAAAAAAGAAGAGCCACGAGGAGGAGCATCAAATTAATCGAGCCGCTATAGCTTTTGCAGAGATTATTCGAATTTGCCCAAGCAAAAGAAAGTTTAACTTGACGTCGTATCAAAGCAGGGTGGAAGTTTTTGCGTTCTTTTCCTCTTTCTGTCTCGTTTAGTGTTGTTCCCTTATCGACAATTTCTGCTGTCGGTGCAGCAGATTGCACTTTTTGAACAATTTAGTGTAATTCCCTTTTTGACAATTTCACCTTCGAACTGTCTGAGCTTTTGAAATGTTTGGCTGAATACTAGTTAGCAAGACGGTGCTAGGTAATTCATCAAAAAGTTAGTTTCTATTATGTTTGGTGGATATTCGGATTGATTACCAGTCCAGACTCCAGAAAGACTTTATCCATCACCCCAGCTAAAAAGAAAGAAAATTGTTTAAGGCTATTAAGTCAAGGTGCAATTCATATGGTAATGGTTCGTTTTAATGAAGACATTCACTGGTGGATCTTCTAGATTTGAGATAATCGATTAGTGCTATGCATCATTTCATAATCTGGTGTCATGTCTGATTGTCTGGTGGTGTGCTTGAAGTGGCAATCCAAGGGAGTGTGCCCTGTGCCCATGAGATGGGATCATGATGCTCGACAGTTAAGGAAAAGAACAATTTCTTCTCATTTGGGAAATGTTAGTGACCTTCTTGTTTACTTTCCATGACAATGTTTGTGCTGACTTCGCACTTATTACTCTTCTTATTATCATCTGGTCTTTTCTACAGAAAATGCTCAGTAAAATGTAGTTAGTTGGAGATTGTTCTGATAACACTGCAGCACTTGCAGAAGTAACTGCTTGTTTAATGTTTGAAAAGGTAAATTTTTCTTGACATGGCAGTTGGATCCAAGTGCTATGCGGTGTAACCGTAAATATGCACTTAGATATCTGGTCTTTATAATTTGGGGGGAAGTTATTGGAGATCAAACATTAGGAATTCGTGAATACCTTAAAGTTTGCAAGTACTCTTGGAGTGCTATTGCGGAAAGAATATTACATCTGTCGCTTAATTGATGGGTTCAAATAGTTTCTCAGTGTTGACATTGGTCAGATCACTGCTTTCTCTCTGACCTATAAACTTTCTCATATATATATGCAGGTCCGTACTTGTAGAATATCCAATTATTAGTTTCTGCCAATTACAATGGGAGGCGTATTAGGAAAAGGTGATTCGCCTAAAAAGGCATGGGTACCTGAGACGAAACTTGAGGCTAAGATGGTCGAAGCTATGCAGATGAGGGCATCTGGAGGTAGCACGATGAAGTCGTTCAACAGCATAATTCTGAAGTTTCCCAAAATCGACAAAAGCTTTCGAAAATGCAAAAGTATATTTGAACAGTTCGGTAAGCATTAGACTTCAACATCCGCTTGTTGATGGGAACAATTAATTGTTTCATTGGATTCTGAGGGTCTCAACTCCTCATTGACAGATGAGGATTCAAACAATGTAATAGACAAGGAAGAGCTGAGGCATTGCTTTAATAAGCTGGAGATTTCTTTTTCGGAGGACGAGATCAACGATCTTTTTGAGGCATGTGACATCAATGATGACATGGGGATAAAGTTCAATGAGTTCATCGTGCTTCTCTGCCTTGTACATCTTCTCAAGGACGATCCTGCTGCCCAGCTTGCCGTATCCTGACTTGTATATAAGAGAACAGTTCTTTTAGTACAGACCAGAAGTTTGCCTTATTATGTTGGGATTCTGCTCATAATTTGTTCTACATGTCCCATTCTATTCGTTTCACATCTTCTTGGCACTGATCAGTCTTTTCTGCATATTCTTTAATTCCTTAGCACGTGTAGAAATTGAAGATGGGAATGCAAGACCTGGAAACCACATTCGAGACATTAGTGGATGCATTTGTGTTCTTGGATAAGAACAAGGATGGACATGTCAGCAAGAGCGAGATGGTTGATGCCATAAATGAAACTGCATGCGGGGAGCGCTCTTCTGGACAAATTGCAATGAAAAGATTTGGTCTCTCTCTCTCTCTCTCTCTCTCTCTCTCATGCATGTACACACGTGCACACACAGGAACACCAGCAGCCACCCATATGCACCCGCATAGGAATGTGCTATGCAGTCTTCATCTTGCAATGAACGGGATTTCGCATGTTACCCATGTAGGTGTTTGCAAATTCCCACATGTTCTAAGTTTTCTTCTTTATCCCCATATTGCAGAAGAGATGGACTGGGATAAGAATGGGATGGTGAACTTCAAAGAATTTCTATTTGCCTTCACCCGTTGGGTTGGCATAGATGATATGGATGACGAAGACAATGATGAAGCCGGTGAAGAGAAGGTCTGAGTCGTGCAGCTTCAATATCCCGTTATGTAGAAAGCTTGCCAAACGGATGAGGGCGATTGCGTGGCGACTAATGGTTTTTACAATAATCTTCGAGATGATTCATGAATTGCGAGTGTGTGATTCAGAGTGTCTAATCTTGAGAGATATGACTAGGCGCATTTCTGGTGTAGCCGATAAGAACTGCGTTGAGCCTTTGCAGCATCCGATTATAATTGAGTACTTCCTCATTCCCCTCTCCTTTTATTGCAAAGAAGCATTCTCAATTCAGGTAAGGCAAAGAAACATCCTCAATTCAGTCTATTGAAATTTGAATCCAAACCAGATGGTATTGAGGTCCCAAATTGGCAAGTAGTCCTCTCGAGTATACCGCTATGCGCTAGGGATGTGTAGAATTAAGGTTAGAGAGTGAAAGTGCACTCCGGAAGGGAGAAGAAAGGAAATGGCGTCGGCTGAGGCAGATAAACTGTAAGTACAAAACTGGAAACTGATAAGAAAGAGAGTTGAGATGGAGATTGATTGCAGTCAGTAAAGCTTTTAATAATAAAGAATATGTTTCAGCAAATATTAATATGACTACGCTCACTACTACAACACACTCCAATCCAGACAGAAACCAGAGCACATCACACTTTTGTCTTCCTCCGTGTACAATCCAGACCTCGGCCTTCTCAGAGAAACCCCCCCCCCCCCCCCATTAACATTCCCAAAACTGTCATAACAAGTTACTACTAAAGAGCCTCCTCATACTAATGACAACCCCGACCCGCAATTTCTCGACTAAGACTTACCTAAAACAACACAAAGACCCAAACCTCCGAACTTGAGGGCAAGTTCCTGGGTTTTAGCGTAAGCAACCATTCCCAGGCAACGCATTATGTATCGTATTTGGAGACTAGTCTGGGAAATCTGAGGCGGCAGTGACCAGGGGCAGTCGGAGGTGTTGACCATCACACCTACCCCTCACAGCCAGAAACTCACACAATATCCAAATGCCCGCTAGCAAAATTAATCACCCCCTCGTCTTGGCCCTTTTCATTCCGAGGCTTGTGTTGAATGGGGACACAGAGCCAGACATAGGAGAACTCTCATCACGAAGAGTACCATTGAGCATGGCTAGCTCACGCAACTGCTGCTTCTTGTAGAAATCCTGAGATTCGTCCTATATAAACAAGAGATAAAGATGTTCAACCACAACGCCCTATATCAATGATACTGCTTTAGCTGAATAATACGCACAGGGAGTAAGGCGGAAGAGTTTACCACTGGCTTAAGCAAATCTTGCAGTACGTCACGAGCTTGAATTAAGCGAGCATCAATTATTTCAATAGGTAATTCAGCCTCAATGAGGATGTGAAGTGGTTCATTCAAATGCTCATATCCTGGTTTGCCTCTCATCATTTCTTCCTTTTAAAGAAAATTAGCAGGAGAAAGTGGCATGAGTTCATTAAAAAAGTGTGAGATCCATATGATTCAAAAGAAATGAAGGAAACAAGAAAGTGAACAAGTTCCTAGCACCAAGATGATAAAAAGCGAACCAAATGAAGAGTGACTATTTGCTTCTTTCAAGAACACATCTTTGATAAGTACAATCCATGCCGAACATAGAAGACTTGTGCATATATTTTACCCTCTTGATGAGCTCCTGGTCATTCTTGCTTTTCAAAGTAAACCGCAATAAATCATATGGTAGGAATCAGTCGCCAGATCAAGCCACAACTTAACAAGGCCGACATCCTTTGGGAACTCTATCTTGTAGGCCAGGATTGTTTAAGAAACTATTTAAAAAAGAAAAAAAGAAATTTGCACCTTGAAAAGATGATTACAATGTTTTCTATCGCCATTCCTTTTATTTTGGTAGTTTCTAGTTTCATAATCATCTACTGTACAGCTTCAGCAATTAAAATATTTCCTAATCATGCTTACTAAATTTAAAGAGTTAACTCTGTCATGTATTAAACCACATTCACCTGGTTCTCAACCCCCTTAAAAGACAGTTCTATATCAACTGACACAAATAAAAAACGTGCTCCAAACAAATTTAAGGCACACACGTGTTGAAAAGAGAATCCCATAAAGAGGCATGGCTAGCATTACATCATACTCATTCTGCAATTTCTTTGCTACCACACTTTCTATACACTAGCAGTTTCCAGAGAGGTTCATAATAGTAACCACACAAATGACCTCTCTCCATACTTCCCCTAACCTCACAGAAACATGCAGAACTCAAAGAAATATGCACACAAATATACATAAAACATAAACTTGTCAGCTCACAGAGAACAATCTGACCATACCCTAGCAGGATCTTTAATGCTGCCGCGGCCTCTGATTAGAACGCGGCACTCAGTACTTGCTTCCACTCGTTTAAGAGAGTTTCCCCTAGGGCCAAGGAGGCGCCCAACAAAGTTGTACTGCAGCATTAAATCAGAATTAAATCGTGCTGGACAAAAAGAGATCATCTCAGAATCACATAAAAAACCAACCTAATCTTACATTGGGAAATTTGTCAACTGGAATATCCAATCGAACTGTTTTCTTGGCAAGAAGACCAGATGAGCTAACCTGAGAACTGATCCAATTTTGTGCTAATGACGGCTGCAATTAACCCGATATCAGCATTTAAGAGTGTCATTATATGCATAAGGTTCATGACTCTGAAAGACCTTGAGAGCCATTGACTCAACCCAGTAATCGATGAGGAAGAACATTTCATATTATGGAAAGAGCATATAAAAAAAATACAGGCGACATGATTTCAGAAACAACTAAGCATACTTGGCAGATAGAAGGACTGATGCTGCAATGCATGCCGCAGGTGATAACCACCAAGACAAAAATCGA